>JAUPMG010217212.1:0-23359 GCA_031762675.1 Pachysandra terminalis
TTCTAATTAATTTTATTTAGATTTAATCTGATAAATTTAATAATCTTTAAACCCATTCAGTCCTTGAGGTTCGACACTCTCAAAATAGCCCTATCTGCAAAGATTCGTCCTATTGCGAGTGGTTAATTATTATTGACACGTCATTATTGTATGTCAAAATTGTACATTACTTGCATATATTATACTTATTACACAATTGTACACGTCTGCACTTTTTTCAAATATTGGAACATGAGTGAATACCCTTCATCTAAGGTTTACTCATCTAGGCTTCTAGTTATGGATGTTGTTTAATATTTCAGGTTCAGGAGCTAGTCACGACACGAGAAGACTCGGATTGGGTAGCGTACTCTGATAGGCACATGGTATAGTCTAGAATTAGACTTTACTTCTTTTAGATTTGCTAGTTTAGCATATCTCTATTAGTTAGTTATATCTTGCTAGAACCGTTTAATTTTCCGCTTATGTTAGTTGATCCACCTCCATAGCGATATGGGGTGAAGGTCGCAACTAAATTCGAAAATTCTAAATTTTTGGGTTGGTTCATGACAGATACCTTCAACACTCCATTAATGTTTCAAATCTAGCAAGGATGAAGAGGTTATAAAGGTCACAAGAGATCGAAACCCATTTTATGGTGAAGAAGTTAATTATGCTAATGCTAAATTCTACAAGTCAAAGAATTTAACTTCTTCCTTTTCCTTCAAAAGTTCAAAACAAGAAGTTAAAGGGGACAAAATGAAGAAAAATGTTGGATCTTTGCCATCCAAAACACCTCGAGTTAAGATAACTCTCTCCCCTACTGAAAAAGAGGTACATGAAGACCACAGCTCAAAAGTTGCTTCAAACCCCAAGATGACTTTAAAGTATACACTTAAAAGTCAAAGATAACTTGGGCAAAAAGTTCTGGTATCGATTCAAGATACCATGACAATGCTTACCACAAGCTACACAAGTCCCCTTCGAAGAATTGATTAGTCTATTCCTAATACCCATCTCATTGTGTCAACAACATTTAGAGCTAGAAGAGGAAGAAACAATCGTGTGGTTATTCGAATAAATGTACCATTGTCTTCGAACTCTCGAAAGGATAACGCAAAAATTAGGGTGATTTTGCACAAAAATGGTATCAAAGAGCCAATAGACTTGCATGAAGTCCTTGTAATTACAACTACTTCCTCTGAATTGCAAGTCTTCGCAACCCAAGGGCTGGCCATCATTGGCAATAATCAATATGAAGAAACATCCAATCAAGAGAACCTCTGGTTCCAGCCTTTCAAAGATTTGACCCCCTTCAATTCCAAACCCAAAAGAAAGTTGAAGAATTCTGCCAAGATGAGCAAGCCGCGCAAGGTCGTCTTCAAAAGGTCCAAACATAACCAAGAATATGATGATGTAAAGACGACTGAACAAGTCTACTGCACCTCTCTTGATGAAAATTTCATAGAGGATTCATCCAATCAAGAGGAATATTTTGAAGGTCCATCAATGGGATGTGAAGAACCAATTGAACTCCTCAAAGAATTCCAACATGTGCCTTCGCAAATTGACGATGGAGGCCAGGCAACCATAGATGACTTGCGTGAAATAAACTTAGGAACTCTTGATGACTCCAAGCCTATTTTTGTCGGTGCCCAGTTGACTCAATAAGAATTGGCACAATATGAAAGTCCTTTTAGAGAATATCGAGATGTATTCGCTTGGAGATATCAAGACATGTCGGGATTGGATCCAGAAATAGTAGTACACAGACTGGTAATTTTCAAAAAAAAAAATGGACTATGAAGCAAGCTCAACGGCGTTTTTGTTCAAAGTTGGCAACTCAAATTGAAGCTGAAATTTTTAAGTTGATAAGATCTTGCTTCATACGAGAAGTTACGCACTTGGATCACAAACATCATTCCGATGAAAAAGGAGTGGACAAGTTCGAATCTGCATAGATTTCAGAGATCTAAATGATGCTTGTCCTAAGGATGAGCTTCATCTACCAATCACTGAATTATTGGTATATGCAACAACTGGATTCAGTGCTTTGTCCTTTATGGACGGTTTCTCAGGTTACAACTAGATTAAGATGGCACCTAAGGATGAATAACTCATTGCTTTCCGCACACCAAATGGGATGTATTGTTATACAATAATGCATTTTGGGTTGAAAACTGCAGGAGCCACTTATCAGAGAGCCATGACAAACATCTTTGACAACATGCTTCACATTACTATTGAATGTTATGTCGTTGATCTTGTTGTCAAAACCAAGGAAAGAGAGAATCATCTTGACGACCTTAAAAGAGTTTTCGGCAGGCTTCGAAGACATCAATTGAAGAAGAACCTTTTGAAATGTGCATTTGGGGTAACATCAGGAAAATTCCTCAGCTTCGTTGTTCGAAATAGAGGAATTGAAGTTGACCCCACCAAAATCAAGGCTATTATCGAAATGCCACCTCCTCGTAATTTACGTGAGTTGTGTGGACTACAAGGGCGGCCCGCATATATGAGGAGAAGTATCTCTAATTTATCTGGAAGGTGCCAACCGTTTTCCAGATTGATGAAAAAGGATACATCATTTGGGTGGGATCAAGCATGTCAAAATGTTTTTGATAGCATAAAGCAATATTTATTAAGGCCACTAGTCTTAGCAGCTCCTGTTAAAGGAAAACCTCTGGTATTATATATTGCAACATTGGAACATTCCTTAGGGCTTGCTCAAAACAATGATGATGGAAAAGAAAATTCCTTGTATTATTTGAGTCGAACTCTAGTGGGGGCAGAACATAATTACTCCCCATAGAAAAGACTTGTTTGGCTATTATCTTTGCTATTCGAAAGTTGCGACATTATTTATTGGCGCATTCTATCACTCTGATATCAAAAGCGGATCCTCTCAAGTACTTGATGTCACGACCTATATTATCTAGGCGATTACCAAAATGGTCTCTACTCTTAGCTGAGTTTAAGATTTTATATGTCTCAAAAGGCAATAAAAGGGAAAGTGTTAGCTGACTTCCTAGTAGCGCATCCAACTCCTGATGATTCTGAATTGTCAATGTCATTACCAGATGAAGAGGTTTTGTATGTTGAAGCATCTAAACCCTAGGAACTCTATTTTGATGGGGCATCGAGAAAACAAGGAGCGGATGCCGGTGTTGTCTTTAGTACACCTTCTGATGGTTTGATACCGCATTCATTCTCCCTCATTGAGTTTTGCTCAAATAATGTAGCTGAATATGTAGCATTAAACATTTCTTTGGAGATACCTTACGAGATGAATATTGATAATTTGCAGGTGTAAAATGACTCTCAATTGATCATTAAGCAACTAAATGGTCAATATGAAGTAAGAAATGAAACTTTAGCCCTTACCATCAAAGGGCTAAAGATTTGATATCTCAATTTAGAAATATACGAATTGATCATATACCACGATCAGAAAATGATAAATATGATGCCTTGGCTAACTTTGCCGCATCATTAACCCTTCCAGAACAAAGAGAATTGCAAATCACTGTAGGGGACTGTCATATCCTCTATCAATATTGGAACGCCTGGAGGAAATCACAACTGTGAGTATGGTCACAGTATATTAAATTGAAGAGGATAATGACTGGCATCAACCTATTGTTGACTATCTGCAATATGGGAGGTTGCCAGCTAACCCAAGAAAATGGGTTGATGTGAGTCGACAAGCCCCTTGCATCACAATTTCAAATTATATATTATATAAGCGATCCTTTGATGGAATCCTATTAAGGTGTCTATCAATAGAAGAATCTGTCCATGCTCTCCACGAAGTGCATTCAGGGACATGTGGAGCTCACCAAGTTGGCCCCAAGCTTGCAGGACAGCTCAAAAGGTTAGGCTATTATTGGCCGAGTATGGTTCGAGATGCTATGAATTTTACCACCAGTTTTAAAGTGTGTCAAAAACATTGGGATTTCATACGGAAACCACCTCAACCTCTCTATCCCACAATTTTGTCGTGGCCATTTGAAACATGGGGATTGGATGTTATAGGTCTTTTCAAACCCTCGTCTTCAAAACAATATGCATACATATTGGCTGGGATAAATTACTTCTCAAAATGGGCTGAAGTTGTGGCACTAAAGGATGTGGGGGCAATAGAAATTGCGAATGTTATTCGTAATCATATCATTTATCGGTATGGAGTCCCATAAAAAATCATTTTTGATCGTGCTAAATATTTCAAGTGCAAGCCTCTGATCAAGTTAAGCGAAAAGTAGTTTTCGTCATGCACTGTCATCATCTTACAATACATCATCAAATGGACAAGCAAAAGCTTTCAATAAAGTGCTTTGTAAAATCCTTAAAAAGATGGTGTCTAAAAACAAAAGAGACCGGCATGAACCCCTGCCTGAAGCGCTATGGGCATATAATGGGGCGTACCCCATACAGTCTTGTGTATGGATTAGAAGATGTTCTCCCACTAGAAGTGCAACTGCCATCACTCAGGATCACAATGCAGCTCACCAACCCTGATGAGAATGTCAACATTAGATTGGATGATCTAGAAGCATTGGATGAAAATAGGCTTGCAGCACAACAACAACTTGAATTCTATCAAGCACGAGTAACTAGAGCTTTCAATAAGAAAGTCAAGTTCATGTCGTTCAAAGTTAGAGACCTGGTTCTTATAGTTAAACGGCCAATAATCATCACTAGAAGGAGTGTTGGAAAACTTGATCCAAAATGGGAGGGGCCGTATATCATCACCAAAGTCTTCCCTAAAGAAGCTAATGAACTCTCCAATCACGAGGGACAATGCATATACTTTTGTGTAAATAGGAAGTTTCTTAAGAAGTTTTATCCTTGAAAAACATGTAACCACCAGGTGTCTGCATGTGATTATTTGCTAGGACAATGTAACCACCGAGCATCTGCATATGATTAAACTGCTAAGACATGTAACCACCAAAAGCCCGCATGTGGTTAAACTGCAAGGATACACAAAAAAAAGTAGAAGAATAGCCGGCTAGACTGAAAACCTGAAAAGGCGGTCTAGGAAAAAAAAAGAACTACGGTTGAATTTATGGGTACGTAGGCAGCCTAATAATGCAAATACCTTAGGTTCAGCCACAACTAAAAAAAAAACATATAATGATCCACCAAGTCCGCATGTGGTTAAATGGCTAAGACATGTAACCACCAAAATCCCTTATGTGTTTAAACTGCAAGGGTACAAAAAGCAAAAAGAAAAAAAAAGCCCGTTAGACTGAAAACCTAAAAGGGCGATCTAAGTAAAAAGTAGGGCCAAAAAAAATTGATTTGAACTACGGCCAGCTTGATCCATTTTTGGTTACGTAGGCAACCTGATCCCAGGTCCATCCACAATTATAAAATATCCATATATTGTATTCAAAAAGACTGTCCAAAGTTAGAATAATTCAAGTCCTTTACAAACCAAAAGTAAATCCAAATCCTAGTCCTTTTGCGACCTTCACAAAACCCAAAATATTAAGTTTGTTGCTTAATGGACCTTGATCATAGCCCCCAAATCATTAAATGATTATCTTCCTCAAAACGTTCTTTCCGATGGTACAAATTATACTCCCACTCATACCAATCAATTTGCTCAAATGAGTACTACCTAAAAATTCAAATTGGACTAAAGTCAATAGCCAAAATTAAGTCCTTAATGGACCCAAAATATGATGACTAAAATTCAAATTCAGATTCCCTCGGAATCTTACCCAAACCATACTTCAAGCCATCAAATAAAGAAATAGCTCAAAAAACAAAATACACAAGATGCTTAAAATGTTCATGTACTTCAAGTCCAACACTCACAATCACTCTCGTGTAGTACTTGAAGGGGGGGCACTGTTGAAGCAGTAATTTGGCACTGTTGAAGCAGTAATTTTTCAAAAAAACAATAATAATAAAATAAAATAAAACTCTATCATTGGCTAATCCTATATGATTGGTTGCATAGACAAACACCCCATCACACCCTTATTCTTCTTTGAACAAAAGAGAGTGGGATGATAAAGAGGAGGTTAAGGGACACTTGTTACATTCTAAAGAAAGCTAGAGGTTATTTAACTTCCCACTCCAGATGGGAAGTTAGATAAACTACCAACCCTCTATAAAAAAAAAAGGGTTGGATGCTCCTTTAATGGGGCTGGACTTTTGATACGGAGGAGAATTATAATGGGAAGAGACAAAAAAAAAAAGAAAGAAAGGAAACAAGCAAAAGAAGAAGCACAGTTATGCTCTCTCTCTCTCTCAATTTGGCAGTCCATGTGACGGCTTTTCCGCTTATCTTCATCACGTCGATCAAACTCTGGTTCTCATTTATGGAGGACCAGACCATTGTTAAGGTTTCAGTTCTCATTTTTGGAGGACAAGACCATTGTTAAGGCTCTTCTTGAGGTGCCATGCATGCACCCTTAGAGAACTGATTTCACCGAATATGGCCGTCCATACTTCTCTTCTTCTACTACTATAATCATGACGATAGAGGCTTCAATATTCAATCAGCCGATTCATACATCGGTAGCTTAACATCGCACTGTGAAATTCGTTATGAAGGCATTTTCTACAACATCAAAACCAAAGACGCCAGCATCTACCTCTACAAGCTTGCCTTCTATTAGAATTGGATCTGTAATAGATTTTAGTTCACACACAGCACATTTACGACTCCCAAGGTCGTTGGTTTATATTTACATCAACTTTGGAGTTAGTTTAGAGTCATAGGATTCATTTCCTTCTCTTCCAAATTCAAAAGAAGTGAAATATTAGGTCTGGAAGTACACTTCACAGATCAGGAAGAACCCTCGAATCAGAAGTTAAGCAAGTTAAGGGTGATGATTTACATGCACGTGGCATGGAACCTGTTAAGCCTGATATTAAAAACATACTGAGGAGATCATTTGATTGTTGAGAATCAAGAAGTAAACAATACTTCTAGAAATGTATAAGTGGAAGAGATGAAGAAAGTCAAATTCTCTTTCTAGTCAATGTATTTCAGAAGAAAAGAAAGAGCTTGAAGAAGAAGGTGGGGAGTTGATACTATACTCTCCACCCATGTTATAACTATAGTCCCTACCAATGGGGCTTTAGACCCCACTAATTGGGTCTTTGATATAATGAATACGATTTGATCCTAGTGTCCTAGTGACTAAACATGACTTGGGTTAGACCAGAAGTCCTTAACTTTGTTGGTCTAGCCCTTGGTTCTAGTGGCCGAATATGATTCGGGTTAGACCAGACACCCTTGACTTTGTTGTTCTAGTCCCACGATCCTTGAACCAAATGACAACTTGTACATGATCCAACGGTCCAAATGATCCAGATATCAAATACTACAGTCTAGATGACCCACGTATCAGATCTAATAGTCTGAATGAACCAAATATCAAATCCAATGATCCAAAGACCCAGATATCAGATCCAACGGTCTACATGACTCAAATATCATATTCATTGGTCTAAATGACCCACATATCAGATCCAATGTTCTAAATGACACAAATATTAGTTCCAACAGTCCAAATTACCCAGATATCAGATTCAATAGTCCAAATGACCAAGTATCAGATCCAATGGTCCAAATGACCCAGTTATCAGATCCAACAGTCCAAATGACCCAAATATTAGATCCAACAGTCCAAATGACCCAAATAACAAATCCAACAGCCCAAATGACCCAGATATCAGATTTAATGGTCCAAATGATCCGAATATCAGATCCAACAGTCGACATGACTCAAATATTGAATCCATTAGTCTAAATGACCCACATATCAGATCCAATGGTCTAAATGACCCAAATATCAGATCCAACAGTCCAAATGACCCAGATTTCAGATCCAACAGTCCAAATCTTTGAATTTTAAATACCATTTTCTTGACATGTTGTTTTACTATATTATCCTCTATAACTACAATAATTTTTAAATTAAGTAGTAATTATTTGAGTAATATAATATTAAATTATGGTTTATTGTCTTTTGCTTTAAACTTTTAGTAAAGAAAAATCTTTGAATTTTTAAGTACCATTTTCTTAACAAACATATCTTTAATTGTTTATATAATTAACATAACAACACAACTAAATTCTTCTTTTTATGAAAGGTTATTTTAGGTATTAACATAATTTTTGTTGGACCTACACACTTTATTAAATCTTAATGAATGTGTTAATGGATTTAATAAAGTGTCTTTATTAAGATAGTTAGTCCTAAGCCACTTTTTTCACAATCATAATTGATTTATATTCCCTTCCCTCTGTTTTATTTGTCTCTTTCTCTTCTCTATTGCTTGGAAACTTAACCAATCCTTTAATTAATAGCAATTTGTGTTTAGAGACTAGATTCTCAACAATCAATTCAAGCCTTCCCGAAAAAGGGAGGCTTCTTAATAACTAAGAGGGCCACGTTGAGACTTGAGAAAAAGTTGCTTCATCTGCTTCCCTTTGGAGAGAACCCCAACAAATCTCTCAGAAGCTAAACTTAAACCTAAAATATGTTTTCTCCTCTCATCCATCTCTCGAGATCGATATTGAAGTCGATAGAATAACCAAACTCATCAACGATCATCCCTTCACCTATCACCAGCCACTTCAACCTGTTATTTCACCAATTCCCATCATCCTTACTCTTCGCCGATCTTGTCAGAAACGTTCTCGATCGCCTCTTCTCAGGCTACTTCAACGGCCTAAAAGCCTTCGAGTTCTTCAAATTCTCCCTCCACCACTCTCAGTCCTTCTGTCCAAATCCAAACGCATTCGAGGAGACTCCACATCCTCACATGATCGAATGCGATATTTTGATAAAGCTTGGGAATTGATTGAAAAAAAAAAAACTTTCTTGCTCACGCTCAAGTCTCTAAGTATCATTCTATCAAGAATCGCGAAGTTTCAATCTTTCAAAGAAATCATCCAAGCCTTTGAGAGGTTGGAGAAGGAGATAGATGCCTTTCGGGAATTTGGGTTCTACGAGTTCAACGTACTCCTTCATGCATTTTGCATGCAGAGGCAGATGAAGGAGACTTGGGGTGTGTTTCAGAACCGATTCTTGAAATTTGGATTTACGACTTATCATCAACAGCTTTGGAGAGAACCTCAAAACTTCATCTTCGTTAAAACTTGAGAGAGTTGTTGTCCAGGACCTCTAGGCACTTCTGTTATATTTCATTCAAATCCAATTATTTTTCTGATTTCATGCCTTTTTCTTTCTTCATTTCAAGTAATCAAACATTGGGGTTTTGAAGATATAATTTGCTGATTAATCTCTAATGAACGGCCTCAGTATCTTTAAAATTTTGTAAGTTTTTTTTTATTTTATTTTTTATTTCTTACTTAAATTTATCTCTTTCTGGATCTTGATTCGGCCACCAATTCGAATTGTACAATACAGTTCGGAATACATGTGTTTGATGTTCTATACTTCTACTGGCCTGATTATGCTTATGTTTGTTTGAATTACTATTTGTTACTGAATCCTTGATTTCGACTTAAAGTTATTTATTGTGTGACGAATTTCTCAATTTTAAGTTTCATTTGGGCTTCGTTCATGATTTTATAGGGAAAGATTTTATACAGACACAATTTATCCGTTTGCATATGTAATCAAATTAGCAATTGTTATGCCATGTTGGTTCAGGGTGGTCACATGATGGCATTTATTCTCATCTGTGCAGCTTTTACATTCAGCCACTTTTTCCACTTTCATCATGAAGTGATCCTGTGTCTCCATAAGTTCCCCAAATCGCCATCTTCAATGGATTCACATTTTCACCCAATTGCATGTAAGGTGCAGACTTTTTAGCCGAGGTTAAACAAGTTTATAATGTTCAAACGAAGGGGCAAATTGGGATGTTGAATTTGGGTGGTTATGGTTCTGATATGTAGTAACCCTGACCCCGCTCTTTTATTTAATCACCTAAATGAACTTTGGGATTAAATTGTTAGAAGATTGGCTGAATTGGACAAAAGTATAATTAAGTTGAATTATGGGGTGATTTATGAAATTTACGATAATTTCAGGAGGTTTGGGCTTGGCCCCAAAGCATGAGGATTATAGAACCATGGGCTGGTTGTTTGGCCCATAGGAGGGAGGTGAGGATACTTTGGTATTTTACATGTTTTGAATGAATTGGTATGGAGGGAGAATCTCACTAACTCAACTATTCCTACGTAAAAGGTAGTGGGAAATAACCACCAAAGGATGAAGAAGAAAGGAATGAGATTTGTAGAAATTTCTAGAGAGGGAAGAAGGAGAAGAAGGGAAAAAGCAAAAAATGAAACCTTTTGCTAGAGATCCTTGGTGTTGAAGTTCAGAAAAATCTAAGTTTGGCAAGAGGCAGGGATTTCCTTAGTTTCTACGGTAGGCATGTTCGTAGAATGTAATAATGTTATACTATAATGCATATAGGATCATGGTGTTATATGTGGTTGAATTAAGCATGTACTCTATGATTTCTCTATGTTGTACGAAGATCATGTCTATAATTGTTGAATTATGAAAATTCAGAAGAAATCTTAGTTTATAGACTTTGATTCATGAGAAATTAGTGAATTCATCACGTTAATCTTGAATTGAAGTTTATGTTTTGTTTATGGCATGTTAACTTGGTTTACAATGATGTAAGTCACGATTTTGTGTTCAAAAATGTCAAATTTGAGTGTATGGACGATTGGGTACGAATCCCAAGAGAGAAAACAAATTGGTGGGCTGAAATTGAATGCTCAGCAATTGCCGAGGCACCTATCGAGCAGGGAAAATTCTCTGGCCCTGCTACCGAGACTCGGCAGCTGCCGAGGAGCTTCAATAGGTAGCTCGACAGCTACCGAGCACCTGCTGAGCTCCAAAAGTGATGAAATTTCATGGGAAGCCCCATGATGATATTTGTAGTGTGTATGTGGTCTTGGTTTGTGTGCGAAGTACCTGTGTAAGATTTTGTGCAATAAAATGTGTAAATTGCCTAGTTTGCAACATGAACTGACTATGTATGGTGTGATATTACATGTTAATGTGATTTGAATGGTTGTATCATGACATGAACTATATGGTCTCAAGTTAGAGTGTACAATGATCCAAGTTTGGTAAATTGTTGTGTGTATTTGAGAGTGATGCTAGAGGCACTCACTGGTGATCCTTGTGTTGTGCGTGACACAAGATGTACATGTTGGTTGTTTTTGTGAAGGTGAATTTCCTACCTAGGGTACCATCCCCTGAAAGGAAAGAGGGCAGATTTCCAGCCTAGGGTACCATCCCTTGAAGGAAAGAGAGCAGATTTTCTACCGAGGGTACCATCCCAAGAAAGGAAAGAGGGCTGATTTCCTGCCTTGGGTATTATCCCCTGAAAGGAAAGAGGGTAGCATTCGTTACCTTGGGTATCATCCCCTAAAAGAAATGATTACTAACAACTACATGGTCGTGGTGTCATAATCTTGGGACAGAGATTCCTAGGGGATATGTGAATTGAACTCGTGGTTGGGCTTGGCATAACAACCTTGCATACTTGGACATCATATCTTACAAAACAATGCATCACCTCATATCATACACCACAATACACCTCATACACACCACCATTCATGATGCATATCTTTCATTATTTATGGAGTTGTAATATGGTTTGATTGAGTGGTAAATTGTTGAGTGTTATGGATGTAGAACATGTGCTTGAAGATGTGGTTTTAGCATGACTAGGTCATGGGTAATGATTCTGAAATATGTTAAGCATGAGGTTGATCATGAGATTTTGAAATCTAGTATAATTATAAGTAAGGTGTGTAGATTAGATTACAAGCATGATAAGGACAATGTGAGTGAATTACTTATGTGTCCTTTGAAAGTTGTATGAATTAACTGTTTATTATATGTCTATGAAAGTATCTACTGTCGTGCTTTGAAAATTTCCTATTGAGCTTCCAAGCTCACCCTTATGTTGAAACAGGTGAATTCCTCGAGTGAACTGTACCTTAGCTGGATAGACTCTGTAAAACCATGGGATTCGTTTTGTATATGTTGGGTTGGTAGCCACATCCATTGTGTGGATCTGAAGGTCAATCCCTTGAAATCCTCGAGATCCTATATCTCGGATTCAGGGCGTGACAGATTGGTATCAGAGCTCTAGGTTTAAAGTTTCCTAGGTGAAGAGAATCTTAGAAGGGTATAGTGAAATTCTAGGATGAGGACATTGAAACCTGTTAACCTAGGATACACATATGTGAATTCTATGAAGTGTATTCTTGTGAAATAAGTATATGATATGTGATTATTGGTGTAGTATGGTTATGTGTCTATGTATGAAGGTATGTGTATATACATGTATCAACATAGAATTACTATGTAAACTTAGAGACTCGTTACATGTGTAGATGGTTGGATGTAGAAGGAACTTTACAGGTGAAGAGGGTTATCCGGGGGGGATACAGATCCCCATTTGTTTGGGATATATCAAGTGTTGGGAGACATGGCTATTTCCCTTCAGAATGAACAAGTGATGAGGCAATCCTAAATAGTTCATAGGAATGGAGGAGAGTTGTCCTGGTTGGAGAAATTTAAGAAGTTGGCACCACCATCTTTTGATGGTAAGGTGGAACCGATATGGGCTCAAGAGTGAATGCAGGAACGTGAGAAAATATTTCAAGCTATGGATTGTCCGACTAATCAGAAGGTTCATCTGGCCGCGTTCATGTTGAAGAAGGAAGCCTACCATTTGTGGGAGATGGTTGAAAGTACACGTGGGGAAGTGAATGATTGGGAAGAATTCAAGAGGCAGTTTTACGAGACCTACTTTCCAAGCAGCTACAAGCGGAGTAAGGCTATAGAATTCCTTAAACTTGAGCAGGATTCTCATATTGTGGGTCAGTATGAAGTCCAATTTGCAATGCTCTCTCATTTCGCACCTCACATAGTAGCTCAAGAGGAGGAAAAGGCTGCGCAATTTGAGGAAGGACTGAAGCCAGACATCAGGTCTAAGGTTATTGCATTACGGTTTAAGATTTATACCCAAGTCCTTGATTGTGCCCACAAGGTGGAGAGGGACAATGATCAGAATGCCCAACAGAGGGATACTTTCCGTGGAGACAAGGAGAGGTTCCAGTTCCATCAGCAGAGGGGAGAAAAGAGAACCAGGACATATCCGAGAATAGTTTTTGCCAAACCAGTTGCGATAGTTGGAGCTCCTATAGCTGCCCCATACTTGCAGCAACAACCTCTTGCAACTTGGTTCTATTGTGGTAAGACCGGACATATCAAGAAGGATTGTCGTGAGAGGATCCGAGCCAAGGGCCAAGGATAGGGAATGGACCGTCAACCACCGCCTCGTGGGCAAGTTCATGCCTTGACTGACGGGACTATTCCAAGGGATAATGGGTCCGCTAATGCAATAGTGGAAGGCACACTTACAATCTTTCGCACTCCTGCTAATGTATTGTTTGATCCAGGTGACACACACTCATTCATCTCAACACATCTATTTTGGGTATTATACCATCAACTATAAGTGAATCCTTATGTATAGCAAACCCAGTCGGGGGAGCAGTTACACTTAGTCACATCTGTTTGGATTGTGTTGTGAGCATAGGAAATCTTAATCTCGAAGCTGATTTGGTGGTGTTAACCATGTTGGACTTTGACATTATCTTAGGCATGGATTGGCTAGCTGCTTATCATGCTAGGGAAGAATGTTTTGGGAAGGAAGTTACTTTTGAAATTTCTGAGGGTGAAAACATAAGAGTTCTGGGAGTCTTAAGGGATAAGTATCAAGCTGAATTCTTAGGCTTATTGAAGGAAAGTAAGGAAGAGTCCTTAAAGGATATTCCAATTGTGAAAGGCTTTGCTCTAGTGTTTCAGGAGATACCAAGACTACCGCCTTTAAGGGAGGTAGAGTTTTGTATTGAGTTGGTGCCAGGCACTGCTCCCATTTCACTGGCTACTTACCGTATGGCATCAGTGGAACTTAAAGAGCTCATGGAGCAACTCGATGAACTTATGAAGATGAGATTTATTAGATCGAGTGTTGCACCGTGGGGAGCACCGGTGATTTTTGTGAAGAATGATGGATCTCTGAGGTTGTGTATTGACTACAAGCAAATGAATAGAGCCACCATTAACATTAAGTATCCATTACCTAGAATTGATGATCTGTTTGATCAACTGAGAGGAGTCCAGTATTTTTCTAAGATCGATTTGAGTTCAGGATACCGCCAATTAAGAATAAGGGAGAGTGATATTCAAAAGACAGCATTTAGGATGAGATATGGTCACTACGAGTTTGTAGTCATGCCATTTGGCTTGACTAATGCTCTGACTGCCTTCATGGACAAGATGCACAGGGTGTTCCGGTCATACTTGGATAGATTTGTGGTGATATTTGTGGATGACATTTTGATTTATTCCAAGATGAAGGAAGAGCACGAGGAACATTTGGGTGTAGCTTTGAGGACACTTCTAGAACACCAATTGTATGCCAAACTTAGTAAGTGCGACTTCTAGAAGGATGACGTCAAATTTTTTGGGTATGTAGTGTCAAGATCTGGAATTTTTGTGGACCCTGCAAAAGTAGAGGTTGTTTTGAGTTTGGAGAGACCCAAGAATGTGGCTGAGATCCGAAGTTTTCTGGGGTTTTCCGAATATTATAGGAGATTCATTGAAGGATTCTCTAAGATTTCAGCCCCTATGACTAATTTGACTAAGAAAGAAGTCAAATTCATTTGGAGCGACAAATGCGAAGCTGCATTTGAAGAATTGAAGAGGAAACTGACTTTCGCTCCTGTACTTGTGATTTCGATTAGTGGGAAGAAACTATCGGTGTATACATATGCTTCATTGATGAGATTAGGGTGTGTCCTTATGCAAGAAGGACAAGTGGTGGTGTAAAAACCTAAATAATCACCTCTAATAATTAAAGATTAGAACTCAAGTCTAATTGGAAACCTCGTAAAATAAACTCATTAATAGGCAAGATTATTGCTCACCAAGTCCTTAATCACATGAAGTTAAAGACACATTAGGATTAACCTTAAACCTTAAAACTAATTAAGAAATTAGTTTATTCTAGGGAGCCAGCCTGATTAGTTAGCAGAAACTTGAGCAATTAATTTAAAATAAAATAATCAGACATGATAATAATTATACCTGATAGTTCTAGAGACCCTCCTCAGACCCATCAGGAAAAGCCCTCTAGCAAAAGTTGCATAGGTGTCCAATTGGAAAATATAGGACCAGAAACCCCGTTATGCCCCTACTGCTGAACCTATTCTCAACTAGATCACTAGGGCCTATAAATAGATCACTTAGACTCATGTTTTCAATTCTTCTTCTTTTCTTCTCCTCTTCTCTTCCTCTTGGAACTTTGGAAATGAAAGAAGACTATCAGAGACCTCGAAGACGCGGCAGAGCAAATTCTACGCATTCTGGCAACACCCCGAGTTGAGTATCCTCTTTTTGAAGTTGTGTTTGGTTGTGTTTTAGCATTGTGACCATGGAGAAGGGTTTAATCATTGAATGCCCACCTTCTCCATGGAATTAATACTTGATTTATATGTTTAGATGGTGGTTTAGAACCCTGACTTCCCTATATGATCTGGTAGTTGGAAATCAAATCCCTAAAGTTGAGAATATTGAGAGAAACCACAAAATCCCCATTGTAGACTAATCATTTGGAAATAAAAGCATAATCGAACCTTCCTGGGAGGTTGAACAACTTCTCGTGAAATTTCAGACTGATTGGACCTTTCCTGAGGCTACGAATCTTAGAGCTCTTTCTGGGCTCATTGGAATGGTAGCCGAGACCAGTTCAGCGAGCCTAAGGGGTCGCCGAACCCAATATTTGGAGAAAACTGAGTTCACTTTTGGTCAATCGAGACTCATCCGAACCAAACCCCGAAGTGCCAAATCTATTGGCACACTTTTACATTTTTAGGCGTGCCGAATGGTCGTCGAGGAACCCACCGAACAGTTCCTTTGGTCCGATGATGGAGATTCAAATGTGGACACGTGTAGAATGACCAACCTCACATGTTTGGCTTATTTCCGGAGTCAAAAGACTTGCCATGCAAAACCCCTCAACCCGAAAGTTAGCTTTTATAGATTTTCCCGAGCAATAGAAGATTTTGGGGAATCTTACATGAATGACCCCAAAACACTCCCTTAGCTCTAAACCATCATTATATATGTGTTTGGATACTAATGGTAGTGATTATGTAGTAATAATCTTCAATTTAGTTCGAAAAGCATTATTTAAGGTACTTCCTTGCTTAGTTTGCTAAAGTGAATGATTTGTTAAGGCATCATTATGCTACATAGTCATGTTTATGATGGATGGAATATATTCGAAAGTTCAAGTGTGATTAATGTAGAGATTGGAGTCAGTGTGTTGCACCCCAAATCCGAGATATGGGAATCTCGAGGAATTCGAGGAACCGACCTTCGGACCCACCTCGTGGATACGGATAACAACAATAACGCCAACCCTTACCTGGTTGAATCAGAGTCTCAACATAATATCAATCAGCAGAAGTCTTTAAAAATTAAAACCATTAACCAATCCGACATGTCGGGCAATGAACTCACAAGTAAAATAAATCTCATTTATATATCCTGCCCACGTGGGGTCAAACCAATAAAACAGAAATAAGATAAAGTAAAGTAATAAGTCTTATAGCAAGAATCTCAAAGAAATAGCGTCTCAATGCCAAGTCACCTCTCTATCAAGTCTAGATCAGACAAGAGGACCTGTAGAAATAAGGATCAGCCGAAGCCTAGTAGAGAAATCCTATGAGTCTACAATACTTACTTTCATGCATTAAATCAACACAGTTCTTTTCATGCATTACACTCAGCACATACTATCACAATCATATGTGTACTACCATGTCATCATACTATATATTACATACTAGCATGAATATTTCAAATATCATGTAACATAACAGTTAACATGGTAACCACCATATATCTAATCATAACATCATTATTTCATAATCCCCATAGTCCCACCGTGCTAAGATTAACCCACATGATTCCATCATGTCCAACAGATTCCACATGGTTCCACTCTGTACCAAACAAACAATCACACAATGTACACATGGTCCCACCATGATACACAACAACAAGATCCCAACGTTCACACATCTAACTGTGCATAACAACAAGCAACACATGGTCCAACCATCCTACAGCCAACTAACCAGATAAACATGTATCACCAACTTAACACATAACCATTCCTTTAGCGACTTGCACCCATGGAGGAAGTCTCGTGTCCTATTCCTTTAGAACTTGCACCCACGGTGAAAATACACCGTTATGCACATAAGCAAACACATAGTCTCACTATGATCAAAAGCAACGCACATCACCATTCCTTTAGGGACTTTCACCTACAGAGGAAGTCTTATGTATCATTCCTTCCCTTTAGGGACTTTCACCCATGGTGGAAACACCTATCCAAGTTCTTTCCTTTAGGGACTTTCACCCACGGTGTAAGCTCGCCTTTATGCACAATCATTCACAATCAAGAACTCCAAAAGTACATGCATCAAATAAAATTCAATGCGATGCAATGCAAGGTATGATGCAAGCATGGAGTGAAATGAGATGCAGTGCAATGCAAGATGTCACCAGGCCTCACCTAGTCACGTGCTCATTCCAACTCATGACCATACGACCCATCCTTTGAGAGACTTGCACCTACAGCGGAAGCCACCTTTCTTATTCCTCTAGGGGCTTGCACCCACGGTGGAATACACCAGTAACACGCCATACTTTTTGGGACTTTCACCCACGGTAGAAGACACCTATATCAGTAACACTTTCTTTTATGGACTTGCACCCACGGCGTAAAGCCACCTGTCTTATTCCTCTAGGGGCTTTCACCCACAGTGGAATACACCAATCAATACTTGCACCCACGAAGGAAAGCCACCTGTGTTATTCCTCGAGTGACTTGTGCACGTGGTGGAATACACCAGTATACTTACATTCCATTTAGGGACTTGCACCCACGGTGGAATACACCTGTACCACATTACCTTTAGGTACTTTCACCCACGGCATCAGAAATACCTATCCAAGTTCTTGCCTTTTAGGGACTTTCACCCACGGTGGAAGCTCACCTATCAATAACGTTCACAATACAACCACAATCACAGTATTTGATACTCAGAGTACCCTCAAACAAACAATCACATACAAGTCAGCATCATAGAATTCATACCTAAGTTACACAGATGTTAACCCAAGTCCAGCCTAGGTCAACATCGGAATCTAGGAACACTAATCACTCAATCTGGTCCTACATGACCCAATCTATCCCTACTAATCTCTTGTTGAGGTCCTAAGACCACATCCTAAGCCTTTGATTTGATAACACCTCATATACCCTTCATTCAGTCCGACAATTCCAAGTTTTAGACCTTCGCCTACACTTTCTACGATTCGTGCAAATCTAGACCTTTTGAACACAAACCATCCACACAAGCATGTGCAAAACCTAATGGGGATCACCTCACAAGTTTCCAAGTCATTTGGACTTCAGTAGCTGCTTGGTAGCTGCCGAGTGTCCTACCGAAGGTTTCAGTAGCTCAGCTGCCGAAGCTCGGTAGCGTGTCCTAAGAGCACATCATTTTTTCCCATTTTAGTAGCTACTCGGTAGCTGCCAAGTGACCTACCAAAGGTTTCGGTAGCACTGCTACCGAAGCTCGGCAGCATGTCTCGAGAGCACCTATATTTAGAGGTTTTCGGTATCTAAATTGGTAGCTGCCAAAGCTGCTGCTGAACGTACAATCTGAGCCAATTTCTGGGTTTTTGACTATGGCTTTGTACCTCTAATCCAACTTAATGATTATCTAAGTTCTTAGCACTCAAAAACAAGTGTCCAAACCTACTCATAATATCACAAAAACAAACACATAATACTTATATTATTTTCCTTGGATCTAACAAGTAAATACTCATATTTAATCATACATCTAAACACAGAATAGGTTTCACAATAACTGATAGAAATACGTGCAACATAGCAACACAAATAACGTGGTGATCAAACAACATGCTTGCATTCTTCGTAAACCATATAGATTCTAGATCTAATCATGCTAAATATATCAAAATACAAACCAACCATATCTATAACATTAATATAATCCATAAAATCAAATACAGTAAAAACATAGGAATCCCTACCTCGTTTGTGTAGAGTTGATCTAGGTCGATTACTGTAACACGGATCACCCGGATCATCCTTTCCTTCATCTTCTTCTTCTTCCCAAATCAGATTTCTGCCAAAACCCTTTTTCTCTCTCTCTCCTTTTCGTTTGATTTTCTGAGACAGTTTCTCTCTCTTCCTTTAGTTGATACGTGAGTTAGTGGGAGAATCCATTCTCACCTAAAAATTCAAATGTTTTAGTAAATGTCTAAAATGTCCTCACCTTGTCACATGAGCTTATTCGGCCAGCCCACTTGTGTCCAAATAATTGGGTTATGTTGGATCCAAGCCCAATACACCTAATTCACAAAATAACACCATTAAGTCCTTAACTTAACATATTTACACATAGGTCCAATCCATCCCCCATATATAACAATTAAATCATAAGGCTTTAATTAGGATTAACTATCATTTAATAATTAAATTAAATGATAGGATCAAGATCACTACATTCTCCCCCCCCCCACCTTTAGGACATTTCTTCCTCGAAATTAAATACATACCTCGATTATCGAATAGCACAAGATATTGCCTTCGAATCTCCGATTCCAGTTCCCATGAAGCTTTTGCTTCGTTGTGATGGTTCCATTGTACTTTTACTAAGGGAATGGTCTTGGTCCTCAGTTTCTGCTCCTTTCGGTCCATGATTCTTACTGGCACTTCTTCATAAGTCGCATCATCTCTAATCGGTAAATCAGTCCAGTCAATGACGTGCGTAGGATCTGGTTCATACTTCCTAAGCATAAAAACATGGAAGACATTGTGAACTGCTCCCAATTGGTATGGCAAGGCTAAGCAGTATGCCACCTTACCGATGCGTTTTAACACCTCGAAGGGTCCAACGAAGCAAGGCACTAACTTCTCTTTCTTCCCAAATCTCATTACTCCTTTCATCAGCGAAACCTTCAAAAATACATGATCACCGGCTTCAAACTCTAGCTCTCTTCTTCTACGATCTGCGTAGTTTTTCTCTTTTCTGAGCTGCTAGAAGTCTCTTTTTGATGATATTCACCTTTTCAGTAGTCTCTTGGATGATTTCAGGTCCAAGCAAACTGCTCTCACCCACCTCAGTCCAACATGCAAGCGATCTACACGGCCTCCCATACAAAGCCTCAAATGGTGACATCCCAATACTGGATTGATAGCTATTATTGTAGGAGAATTTTACCAAAGGAAGATGGTCACTCCAATTCCCTTTGAAATCTAAAACACATGCTCGTAGCATATCTTCCAGTATCTAATTGACCCTTTCGATCTGTCTGTCGGTCTGTGGGTGAAAAGCAGTGCTAAAGTCTAACTGTGTGCCCAAAGCCTTCTGTAAGCTCACCCATAACTCTGACGTGAATCAGGTATCTCTGTCAGACACTATGCTAACCGGCACCCCATGCAATCTTATGATCTCCTTAACATAAAGTCCAGCTAATTCATCTCTTGAGGCTATAACCTTCACGAGCAAGAAGTGAACGGATTTGGTCAATCTGTCCACTATCACCCAAATAGATTCACTTCTCCCTCTTGACTTGGGCAACCCGACTATGAAGTCCATAGTCATGTGTTCCGATTTCCATTAAGCAACTGGCAATGGTTGAAGTAATCCGGCTGTCCTAAAATGTTCAGCCTTCACCTGTTGGCATGAATGCATCGAGCCACAAACTGCACTACATCTCTCTTCATGCCTGACCACCAGTAAGCCTTCCTCAAATCCCGATACGTTTTAGTGCCGCCAGGATGAATGGAATACCTGGACTTGTGTGCCTCTCCAAGTATCTTATTCCAAATAGTCTCGTTTTTCGGAATGCAAAGTGCACCCTTGTATCTGATCACTCCGTCTGCCGATAATACCCAATATGGCTTGGACTCATTTGCTTCTAGTGACTGTAAGTCTAGATCCAACTTCTGTCCTAGTCCAATTTTATCCATAATCAACAGTCTCTCTACCAAAATGAACAATAGCCCACCATTCTCTTTACCTCTAGCCTAGACATTCAAGTTACTGAAAGCTTTAATCAGACTTTGCTCTTGTCTTAGCAAATAGGACAACATGTTTCGAGGTTTTCTACTCAAAGCATCTGCAACTACGTTTGCCTTCTCTGGGTGGTACTAGAATGTCGTGATGTAGTCGTTGACCAGTTCCATCCACCTTCTCTGTCTCATGTTCATCTCTTTTTGGGTGAATAAATACTTTAAAATCTTGTGATCTGTTAAGAGCTCAAAGTCTTCTTCGTAGAGGTAGTGTTTCCACAACTTTAGTGCGAACACAACTGCTGCCAACTCTAGGTCGTGCGTCGGGTAATTACGCTCGTGCACCTTGAGCTGTCTGGAGGCATACGTCACAACTTGTCCTTCTTGCATAAGGATGCAACCCAGACCCGTCAGTGAAGTATAAGTGTACACCGATAGTTTCTTCGCACTAGCTGGAATCACAAGTATTGGGGCTGATGTCAACTTCTTTTTTAGTTCCTCAAATGCTGCCTCGCACTTGTCATCCCAAAGAAACTTGACTTCCGTCTTTGTCAGGTTCGTCAAAGGGGCAGAGATTTTAGAAAATCTCTCAATAAACCTTCTGTAGTAACCAGCCAAACCCATGAAACTCCTAATTTCTGCTGCATTCTTGGGTCTCTCCCAACTCAACACAGCCTCGATCTTGGTAGGATCTACAGATATCCCCGCTCTTGACACTAAGTGTCCAAGGATTTTGATTTCCTCCTTCCAGAAACCGCACTTGTTGAGCTTAGCATATAATTGATGATCCAACAATGTCAGCAAAACTATGCTCAAGTGCTCCTCATGATCTTCCTTCGACTTTGAATAAATAAGGATATCATCCATAGATATCACTATGAATCGATCCAAATACAGTTTGAATACCCGGTGCATCATATCCATAAAAGCAGTTGGGGCATTCGTCAAACCGAAGGGCATCACCACAAACTCGTAGTGACCATTATCTCGTCTTGAAGGCCGTCTTCTGTATGTCACTATCCCGGATCCGCAATTGGTGGTATCCCGACCTTAAGTCGATTTTGGAAAAGTTTCTGGCTCATTTAAGCTGGTCGAACAAATCATCTATCCTCGGTAAAGGATACCTGTTCTTGATGGTAACCCTATTCTGCTGCTTATAATCGATGCATAGCCTCATAGAACCATCCTTCTTCTTTACAAACAGTACCGGTGCTCCCCACGGTGACACACTTGGTCTAATGAAATCCATAGTCATCAACTCATCCAGTTGTTCCTTAAGTTGCTCCAATTCCACCGGTGCCATACGATACGTGGCCAATGATATAGGCGAAGTGCCTGACATCAACTCGATGCAAAACACCACTTCCCTCAATGGTGGCAGTCCAGGTATCTCCTAAAATGCTATATCAAATTCTCTCACTACAGGGATGTCTTCCAAAGAATCTCCTTTGTTGCCTTCCAACAATCCCAAAAACTCTTCTTGGTATGCATCATTTGCTTTCCTTAGAATTCTTATTGGTTCCCCTCTAGGAATGTCAAACGTAACTTCTTTCCCATAAAAATACACTTGGCGTGATAGGCATATAGCCAATGCATATCAAGTATGATATCAAATTCAGACATAGATAGCACAATGAGATCAGCCTCAAAGTTTCGATCCCCAACTCGAACCACACAATCTAAGCAAATATTTTTCAGTGTGACTAGACCTCCTTCGAGACTCGTTATGTGCAGTGGTTCTCTCATGATAAATGGTCTAAGACCCAAAGCATGCACAAATCTTATCGATATAAATGAATGCGTAGCACTAGAGTCAAACAGTACACTACCAGGTAAATGGAAGATTGTAAGTGTACCTTCCACCACAGCATTGTTGGCATCCTCATCCCTCTGTATCGCGCCATCTATCAGTGCATGCACTTGCCACAGGGTTGCGGTAAATCAGTCTTCTGACCCAAGCCCTCTGCCTGAATCCTTTTTATGCATTCTCTTCGGTAATGCCCTTGCTTGCCGAAGTAGAAGCAAGTCGCTAGAGGCGGTCACCGCTGGATAAATGATGCAGCTATAGGAGCACTAGATGTGGTTTCCTGTCTAGGTTCCACCTTCCTTGGGTAACTCTCATTCCTCGCTCTCTTGGGGGGGGGGGGGGGGGGGGGGGGGGGGGGGGGGGGGGGGGGGGGGGGGGGGGGGGGGGGGGGGGGGGGGG
>JAUPMG010217322.1:0-23357 GCA_031762675.1 Pachysandra terminalis
TAAATGTTGTATTTATTAGTTATAAACTTTTGTATTATTTCACATTATTAATCAAAATATTATTTGTTGTTTTTTTTAAAAAAAAAACTGTATGTTCATAAATAATATATATTTTAATGAAGATATCATTTTTTATTGACTAACTTTGTTATTTTTATTTTAGAAGTTATTACTTGGTACTTATTAAAAAAGAAAAAAAAAAGAAGAAATTGGCTAAAATTATTCTATATTAAAATACTTTAAATAAAAAAACAGTGAATTTATTTCAGCGACATATCCGAACTTTCGGTCCGAAATATGCCAAAATTTCAGCCCTTTACTTCGTTCAATTATTTTAATCACAAAATTATTTTTCACCAAAATTTCGAATATTTCAGTTTCGTTTGTGCCTTCTAAATCCTTGAAATTGGTGAAATTTTAAACTATGCTTAAGGTTTTCGACAAATGGTGGTGTTATAATTTCAAAAACTTTAAGGGGTTTAATTGTAACTGATAGAAACTTCAAGAGGTCAAAGTATAATTTTCCATATATATATATATGAGAAAATTTATACTTTCACTACAATTTGACCTCCTTGAGGTTTTTTAAATTACAATGACACCTTTCTTCAGAAACCTAAGGGGATCGATCAATTAACAACACCGATATATTACAATGGCACATGTTTTCAGAAACTTAAGGGATCGATCAATTAACGACATCGAGCCATTGATTGATATACCCCTTATAAAGAATTGAATGATTTTTAGATGAAGTGGATAAGCCTTAGGTCTAAAATCATGCTCCAACATCACACTTGAATCATTCATCAAAGAGAAAAAAAGAAAAGCACATCAAACGATTGATAAAGAATGATAATTTTCTAAGGGATATATCAGTTAATGACTCAGTGTTATTGGTTGACGACCTCCCGGCAAAAGATGTCATTGTAATTTAAAAAACCTTAAAAGGGCTAACTATAATTGTCGAAAACGTCAAGGAGTCAAAGCATTAATTTTCTTAAATGGAAAAATTATACTTTCACCTTTGAAGTTTCTAATAATTATAATTAGACCCCTGAGATTTTTAAATTATAATATACCTTTCATCAAAAACATCAACAAGGCGGTTTCGTCAATTAACAATTTTGAGTTATTGAGTGATTTATTCCTCCTAAACAATTAATGACTTTTGGATAAAGTGAATAACGCCTTAAGTCTAAAATATCTCTCTTAATCCCTCCATGAAAGAGCCGTCATGCTTGTGGATGGCACGGGGCACGAAAGAGCCGTCATGCTTATGGATGACAACGGGGCGGGTTTTGATGAACCCTAACCCGCCCCTATAGGACTCCCCCTAATACCAAACACTATTGGAACGATAGCGGGGCGGGGCAGATTTGATCCGGTTAAAAGATATTTTAAGATTTTTTTAAAAGTAAATATTTTGTTAACTTAAATCTTTAATATTTTAAATATATTTACTTATAATATATATATATATATATATATATATTTAAAACATAAAATACATATTTAAAACATATGTGAATGGCAACGGGACGGGATCGGGGCAAGATTGAAGCGGGTTGAGCTAAATCCTAATCCGAGTTAGGAGTTACCAAACCCTAATCATTAGGGACGAGGCAGGGCGGGTTACCCGTTTAACCCAACCCGTTGCCATCCCTAATCATGCTCCAATGATTATTCATCAAAGAGAAAAAAAAAAAAAAGGAAAAACACATGAAATGATTGATGAAAAATGGTTTACAGGGGGTATATCAGTCATTGACTCGGTATTGTTAGTTGACCGATCACTTGAAGTTTCTGATGAAAGGTGTAATTGAAATTTCAAAAACCTCAAAGAGTCTAACTGCAATTGTTTAAAACCTCAAGGAGTCAAAATGTAATTTTATATATATTCATTTATTTGCCATGGTGATCTGATGAATTATGAAATAACACTTGAAAACTGTACAGCTACTGCAACCCAGATGCACTATACGGAAATAAGATCAAAGGGAAGATTGTTCTATGTGACCATACAGATAATAGTTATTCCAAAAGAGAGAAGATGGCGGGAGTGAAGAGCTTAGGAGGGATTGGCATGGTTTTGATTGATGATTTAGAAAGATCAGTTGCTTCTAGTTACGGTTCTTTTCCGATGACCTTAATTTCTTCAAAGGATGCTGCCGATGTATCCTCTTACATCAATTCAAACAAGTAAGCAAAAACCAGTTCTATGTCATGCAATTAAGATTTCAAGATAAAGCCCCCGTTTGGTGCAGCTTTCTAAGGGTCGGTAAGCCCTTTTCAGATTTAAAGGGCTTCCTACCCAATACTTGGGTGTTTGGTGACATTTCTGTAAGCTGTTTCGAATGGAAGAACTTCTTTAAGAAGCTTATTTTGATGAAGCAAGACTGATTGCTTTTAAAAAATGCATTTGCGAGAAAAAGCATCCCTTTATATAATTTTTCTCACCAAACCAGTGTTTTAAAACTCATGAATAACTTTAAAAACTCGGCCAGTTTACTTGGATAAGTGGTTCTATTGGTTAACTCACCCTAAAAATCAGGGGACGGTAAACCAGCTAGTCACTAAAAAACTCGGTTGAGCAACTCGTAAAACTCATGTTGACTTGACTGATTAATTAGGTTATAGACTAAATTAATCTTTTAAGTAATCTCTAATTTCACAATTTAACACTTATCTATAAAAATATATGTTCTTTTCAAAAAAGGAAAAGAAAAAAACCCTAGCTAATAGTCTAATCATATGATTCTTTATACATTAACACATCTAGTCTTGGGAATTGGGACTTCAATTATTTTAATCAAAAAATTGGAAAATAAGTTGGACAAGGTGGGACTTCAATATCAATAATATTATAGTTTGTTCTCTCTTTTTTTAAAGTATAAATTTTTTGGGTTATTCTCAAGTCATAAACAGTTATTATTATTCATAACAGGTTATTCATAAATTGTTTAAATATATCATCAATCAATTTGTGCTCGACTTTTTTGCAATTTCTATAATTATCCTCATATTTGTCATATATTTTTTATTTTATATATTTTTAAATTATTAATATATTTTCGTACTGACCAGTTGGTAAGGGGCCGAGTCATTGAGTTACTCGAATAGGTAGACTTCCGAGTTACCGGCCATACCCGAGTTTTTAAACACTACACCAAACACAATTTTTAGCCACCTACTTTAATTCAAAGTCCTTTTTCACAAAGCTCTTCACATTAAAACCCTTTTATTTGTAAGAAGCTACGTCAAAGGAGGTCTAAATAATGAGTTGTTATGGGTTGATTTTATTTTTTTTTCCTTTTGAAAAACTGACATGAATCCATGCTCTTATGGTTTGAAGAAACCCAGTTGCAACAGTTTTTCCAACAGTAGCCGTGACCAAATACAAGCCAGCACCTACAGTACCCTACTTCTCGTCTAGAGGCCCATCACTTCAGACAAGCAACATTCTCAAGGTAATTAAAGCTTATGTGTTTCTTTTTGCTTAATTTATACCATTTCTAGCTCAAGTAAGAACTAAGAAGATGGCTAATGGGTTTGATCATCACTTGTTGCAGCCGGACGTTGCTGCACCAGGTGTGAGCATTCTTGCAGCCTGGATTGGTAATGACACATCATCAGAAGCTCCAGCAGGACAGAAGCCTTCACAATTCAATTTGCTTTCAGGAACTTCCATGTCATGCCCACATGTTTCTGGAATCGCTGCAACAGTCAAGTCTAGGAACTCCACATGGAACCCCTCAGCTATTAGATCAGCCATAATGACTACAGGTATTTTTTTTTTTTTTGGATGAAAGACTACAGGTAATTAAGAACCTATACCAAGTAAAAACATTTAGGCCTCCTTTGGCTGTCATTCTGGATCAAGAATGAGTTCTCTAAATTAGTTCTGGAAACTAATCTTGAAGGTTTTTTGATCAACAAAATGAGTTCAGGTTTGATATAGATGTTTGATTAACATCTACTAAAACGATCAATTTTATTTTTATTTTTTATCTATGGAAAATTACCAACAAGTGTTTCGTTTATAATTTTTATACACCCAACTGCTTAAAAGATTCAAAATGATCATTAGGTGCCTCATTTGACACTTTTATTGACGGTGTTAGATAATTGCATAAAAATGACCATAACGTCACTTATAACAATTATTGAGAGAAGACTTCATCTCTCACCCCACCCCGCCATCCCCACCACACTAGGTGGTGCAAGGGATGCACATTGGGTGATGGTGGTGTCAGCCGTGGTGGTGATGGTGGTGGCGGCGCGGGTGGTGGGGTGGTGGTAATCGTAGTGGTGGTGGGGTGAGAGATGAAGTCTTCTCTCAATAACTGTTATGAGTGGTGTTATGGTCATTTTTATGCAAATATTTAACACCGTCAATAAGAGTGTCAAATGAGGCACCTAACGGCCATTTTGAATCTTTCAAACAGTTGGATGTCCAAAAATTATAAATGAAGCACTTACTGATAATTTTTCCTTTTATTTAATCATAATTAATTTTATATAATCTCATGGCCTCGCATAAGCTTTGTACACTTGTATTCTTTTTAAATGTGATTATTATACTCAAAATAATTTATAATAGAAATAATGTATTTACATTTTTGTTATTGCTCACTTTATATACAAGTTCTTCAGTGTATAAACACAAAATTCGAAAAATCTAAACCAGGGTCCAGGGTTGGACGCATGGGACAACTGTCCCTTCATTTTAAAAAAAATAAAAAAATATTTAAGTTGGCAATCATTTTTGTAACATACTACAAATTACCTCCTGTCAAATTTTGTTTTTGCCTCCTATAGTTTTTATGTTGCCCCCTCTCAATAATTTTTTTTCAATTTTGTTTTTGCCTCCTATAGTTTTTATGTTGCCCCCTCTCAATAATTTTTTTTCACTTTTGTATCCTCACTCACTAGAGGTAAGGGTGTCAATAAGCCGAGCTAGTTCAGCTCGGCTCGTATGAGCCGAGCTTGAGCTCAATATTTAGGCTCGCGAGCCGAGCTTGAGCCCAAAAAAAAGCTTATTATTTTAACGAGCCAGAGCCGAGCTTAAGTAGGCTCGGCTCGATCTTATATATCATATATAAATTTGTATATCATAGGTATCATATATATAAATATATCTATATAATATTAATTATTAAATATAAAATTAATTAGTGGCGTGCTTAAGTCAAAGTAATTAAAAAACCTTAATTAATTTAATTGAATTAGTGCTGAATTCACCAAAAAAAAAAGAATTATTGCCGAATTATTTTTTTTCCATGCTTTTAACGAGCCGAGCTTTTGCGAGCCAAGCCTGAGCCTTGAAAAAATAGCGAGCCTGAGCCCGAAATTTTTTACCGAGCTTAAGCCGAGCCCGAGCCGAACTCGGCAAGGCTCGGCTCGTTTACACCCTTAACTAGAGGTGTCAATTAGTTCAGTCTAAACCAAAAACCGAACAAACCAAAACGAAAAAGTCAATTTTTTTTGTTTTGTTATTATTATTATTATTATTTTCATTTTGGTTTGATTGTTGTTTAATTAGAAAACAGAAGACTAAATTAATTGGGTTCGATTTAAGGTTAAAGTTTCAACTAAATTGAACCGAATCGAAAAAAACGAAGCATATATATAATATAGAAGCTAGCACTAATTTTGTCTTGTTTTTGTCAAAAATACCATTAATTTTGTCAAATCGAAAACTGATTTTTCGTTAAATCTTACCTCTCCTACAATAGAATCCTAGCTTCACCCATGGTCGGAGGTGATTCCATGATGAAGCGTATTTTCTCATTCACACTTTAGGAGATCACATTTTAGGAGAACTCATTATGCCTTTGCTAACCAAACAATCATTTATTTGTGTGAACTCATTCAACTTACTGAGCCTAATTCCAAGTCATGGAATGCATTCCCAAAAAGGCACCCAAACGAGGCCCTGCTAAATTGATTTCAAATTGTAGTACTCATGTATATGTAGTATCTTTTACTGAGTGATCATCATCAACAGCATCTCAAACAAACAAAGCAGAGGCTCCACTCACAACAGATTCAGGTTCGTTAGCTACACCTTACGACTATGGTGCTGGAGAGGTTAACCCATCTGGCTCATTACAACCAGGTCTAGTATACGAGACAGAAACAAACGACTACTTTTGCTTTTCCTATGTAACTATGGCTACCAAATTTCGAATATCAAGCTCATATCATCCAATATTCCCACCGGATTCGAATGCCCTAAGAACCCCAACACAGATCTGATCTCCAATCTCAACTACCCTTTAATAGCTATTTCCAAATTCGAAGGGGAAGCTAGCAAGAAAGTGATTAGAACAGTCACAAACGTTGGCGCTGAAGATGAAACCGTATATGGTGCAACCGTGAAATATGCAGCGCCGGGACTAGTTGTGAAGGTGATACCTGATAAGTTGAATTTCACGAAGAACAATAAGAAGCTGAGTTATGAAGTGGTGTTCTCATCAAGCTCATCTTCTTCGTTGAAAGATGATGTGTTTGGGTCCATAATATGGTCAAATGGGAAGTATAAAGTTCGAACGGTGTTTGTTGTTAGCAGGGACTGATCATCATCGTAGGGTTCTCTAATTCTAGACAAGCAGTAACTGCTGCTTGTGTAGTGTAACTTTACTGTACTACTGCTAGGATATATACAGATAAAACAATAATCAGATGATATGGTATCCAGATGTTTTCTGAATTCTGGTGGTTCCCTGGGAGGAAGAAAAGTCGTTTCAATTTGTCTGGGAACGTCATACAACCTTAAGGCACTGTTTGGATGTTGTTGTTTTGTGGGAACGCTCAGGAAAGACCAACTTTCTTGTAATAAAGGGCGTGAAACTAGGCCGCGCTTCTTCTTCTACAGCAGCGGAATGGTTACAGCCATTCTTACAGAGTCAAGCGTAATTTGGGAGAGCATTTCGTCTGTCCCGAAATGGCTGTTCCGTCAGTTGATGGATGCCACGTTAGCTTGAAAGTGGATTTCGAATTTTAAAAAATGCCCTTTAAAATGTTTAAAATTTGAGAGAGGCCCCTCAAAATGCTGACGTAGCATCCATCAGCTGTTGAAACAAATAATTGAACAGCCATTTCGGAACAAACAAAATGCTCTCGTCATTTGGAGGACACCACATAGACGGTAGGGCCTCTAGTCTAAATACTTAAAAGATTTATGAACCTGAAACCCACTTTACTTCAACTGACTTCTATCTTAATCAGCGACTGACGTATACACATGGCATCCTTTAATTGGTGTTGTAAATATAACTGTAACCATTCCTCTGTAAAAAATTTCCAGCCTACATAAACAATATTCTCTTTAATTCCCATTATCCAAAAATGGATAGGTCCAGTAATGTGAGTGTGTGACCTTCCTTCAAACCTCATTGAAGACTGTTATTTTAGAAAGATGAAGGGAGGTGTCTATAATTAACGCATACTTTAAAGAACGTTTCTATAATTTATCCCAATATACATGGTGAAAACCGATTTTAGAAAGATGAGGTTTTGATCGTCGGAACTCAGGCCGCCGGCTACCGTTCTGAATTTTCCGAGAGCCGTCGAAGAGGCCATAGAGAAAGAGAAACCGATTTTGTCTTCATTGAATCTTTGAAACGGGGTGATCGGGCAATATGTCGATGGGGAGTGACACGACTTGGGTGGGAAAGAAGCCTCTAAGACGGCTTGGAGGGATGTCCGATGCGTTATCTATCGCAGCTGATCTTGGCTTTTCAGTCCCTAATCCTGCTCAGGTACTTCTCACCTTTGCCGCTTTCTCTCTACAGCTTCTTCACTTTAGATGCTTAATTTTTTTCTTTCAAATGGCTAATTGAATTTGCAACTAGGTATTCTGTATTCGCTTTATAGCGTCTAGGGTTTCTTCGTAATGTGATGGTGTTTCATCATCCAAATCTATATTCAAAATGTACCTTCGTCTACACATCCAAGAAATTTCTGGTTTTCATTCAGTTGACAATGTTATTTATCATTTTGATCCTCCATTTCATTATTCAAGTCATCCATATAAAGTACCTCTTCGTTTTTGTCTAGGGCTTGGGGCTTTTAGAAGACAAGAAAACCCTAAAACCAAGATGGACGGTCCACCTTGCACCACGCGTCACCCATGCAAAGCATCGGAACTACAGTTCTTGATCCTACGAGAGGGTAATCTCGGGGAAATACTGTGGACCTGTGGGTTGGAGACCTAGGACAGAGGCCTGCCCCCAGCAGCCTCACTCAAATGAGGATCTAGATGCCTAGCCGTCATAACAACTAACGGAATCTTAACAAGTCGTTACTTTCCCACTACTATATATACCCTCATTCTCAAGGATAGGAATAACGCATACGTGAATAAGCATAGCGCCTCTTCAGAGCAAAAACCCATCTCTTGTTCTCACAGGATTTCTTGAGTGCGCTCTGTCCCTCCCACCAATCACTGAGTCTCGACCCGGCATCACACAAACCCCACCTACAGCCTCTTTCCCTAATATAAGTGGACACAAAATGAAGAATGATTTATTGTTCCTTGAAAGTATGAAAATCACAAAAAGAGGCTTTTGGTTGTAAAATCTTTCACTGAGTTCAAGTGTTATTACAAATCTTACAATCCACTATTCAAATATGAATCTTAGGTTTTGGTGCGGTTTGCAATCCATATATGATTGAAACCTTGACTTAATTTGAATTGTGCAATTCAGATCATGAACCATTTGGTTTTCAAAATAAGGTTTCTAAGTGATATATCATACGGGTATTCTCATATGATGCTTTAAATGTTAGTTCCAAATTTATTGGCTCTAGTTATAGGTAACACGATTACTGTTATTATGTGAGCCCAAACTAGATATAATACTGATTGTATTTAATTAAGTGTGTATCTTATAGTACTATATCACAAGGTTTTAAGTACCGGAACCGGTCGCCGGACCGGTCCCGTCCGGTTCTAGTCCGGACCGGTATCGGCCGGTCCGGATCCGGTACAAAAAACCCAAAACAAATTTTAAAAAAATTAAAATTTTCAGTCCGGTGCCGGACCGGCCGGAACCGGTTGCCGGATCGGTGGGACCGGTCTCTAGACTTCCGGACCGGCGGTATCGGTCACCGGACCGGAGGGACCGGTCATCGGAGCGCCGGAATCGGTCACCAGGCCGCCGGTCCATAACCCGGCGATACAAAAGCTTGTATCGCGGGTTGGAACCGGACCGGTCCCGTCCGGTCCCGATCCGGACTGGCCGGTACGGACCGGTATCGGCCGATCCTTGATACCATGCTATATCATATACGTAACTTCACAAAAGTTTAAATTATAAACGTAAAGGTTGTTATAATATATGTTTTATTTAAAAATCTATTTTAGATATAGTAACACAACTACGACAAAGTGCCTTATCCCAACTAATCGAGGTCTGCAATACGAATATCCCACCGTCCCAATGTATGAAAAGCCAAATCTACAATCAAATTATATATATTCAAATTGTTTTTGACCGATTCCATCCAGGCCCCCTTGGCCTCCCTCTAGCCATTTTAAACTTCAATACGAACCCTAGTGCACCTTCTCAAAGGTTCCTACGCAGGTCTCTATTTTTGCATGCCCAATCCATCTTAACCAACCCAATTTAGGAACCCTCTAATCATAACCAGCATAAACAACCCATTTTAATTCTCATTATTTTAACTTAGTCATGCTCTATTTTTCGGATAAGCTATGAGTTAACGTAAAATAATTAGAATTAGTTGAATTATTTGGGCCGGTTAGGATTAAACGGTTTGTAACTGGGTTAGTTCAGGCAGCTAGTATAAGTTCGTTTAATTAGCGTATGTCTGTTACTATCAATGCTCAACTCAACTTAAACCCAATTTAACCCAAGCTTTTTCCACGCCTAATAGATAGTATCCCTTCTTCATTGACTTTTTCTTGCTTAAGCATAAATTTTGAGGTTGTGCAGGTGTGCCCTCAGCTTAATCAGTTTAATGATCTTCATTATTTGCTCAGTTTCGGTATTGATGCTTGACATTTTTCAGACTATTGGCTAATATTCAAATTTTTTCCATATTTCTTAGGAGAACCTCCAGAGCTTGACAACTACTACTGGTGACAAGAGTGATGACTTGATACGGGTTTTAAGAGAACTTACCTCTGCTCAAAGGAAAATAGCAGACTTACAAGTTGAACTTCAAGGTCGAAAGGTGAAGTGATTAAGATTTTGTCAATGGATGTTTGATTTTTGCATTGTTGTATGATATGTGCAACGCTATACCCACTGTAGATATCCCAAAGAATTGACAGACCTAGTATATGTTGTTCACTTGTACCCTAACTTCTACAAATGAGACCTCCTATGCATAAGTTCTATTTAATTAAATGTTAGTTATCAATCATGCCTTTAAGGCATCTTAGTGTTGTGTGTGTTTGGGGGGTGACGAAGAAGAAGGTTCTAGAATACAGATGGTCAACATTAACTTGCATGGGAATTTTCGACATGGTAAATCCCAGTTCTATGTATGCACTTGTAGTAGGGAGTGAGGGAAGGAGGACGATGACAACGACAAAGAAGAAGAACATTCTAGAATACAGATGGTTGACATCAACTTGCATGGGAATTTTCTACATGGACAAATCCTAGTTGTATGAATGTATGCACTTGTAGTGCTGTACCATTGTTGCAAAATATTCGGAGGTTTGACTTGGAAAACATGAAATATTAATGTTAGCTGGTGTTGTTCTTTTATGTCTGTTATATCCGCTTTGCTTGCGCTTTATAATTATGGTATTTTTCTGCAATACAAGAAGGTGAATTTACTGAGTTATGTAATACTAAAAGCACTGTGCTGTTGTTGCTAGTGTGTGTTTGTGTCAACTCTTGGATTTTCGAATTGAGAGATATAGTTAGAGAGCAAGAATTCTCACCCTTCCTTAGATTCATGGACCAAATTTGTTTCAGTGGGATCTTTCACACTTTTTTACCACCGTGTTTTATGAACCTCTTTAATACCTGAATTTGGAATATCCTACTTTTATGCGATTCATAAAGTTCAACAAGCAAACAATATTTCATAATCAAAGGTGTAGTATTATTTGTAGTAACGGTCCTTATCTAAGTTACCAAAGTGTGGAGCGAAAGCACGAACGAGAACGGAGCGAGAGCGTGAGACTGTAAAATTTTAAAATTTCATTAAAGCAAGAACAGCTAGAGAGCGTATATATGTGTGTTTGTGTATGTGCATTAGTATATAAAGTAAAATATCATTACTTATAAAGTTTATATTTTATTATATAAATATTATTTTAAAACTTAATACAAATAAGACATTTCAAACATAAAACAATATAGATTGCTAAAAATGTTATTTTAGTTTATTTAAAATATATTATGCAATATAAAATGCTGTATGCTTACTAATTATGTCTACCATTATTTCTTTTTTATATTATATATCACCTACACAATTTATACTCTTTTCTTTCACTCCCTCTCCATGTTCAGAGAATGCAGACAATGCTTTTAATGAAAGTGTTTTTCATACGATCTGTCGTGTGGAGTTAAATACGTTTTGACTTTTTATCCCATTCATTCTAAATTCAAGAGTTCTAAATAATAGAGCGCATTTTTCATGAGAATTCACCCTTAATACATAAATCTGCATTTTAAGAGCTGGAAGGCTACTGACTATTAACGAATCTAGTAACTAAGGTTTTTATATATCGTATTAGCATTCGAGATATGGTCGAAAGAAATAATCTCTATTATGAGGCTTCTTCCTATTCTTATACCCATGAATTCCATTGGCCCGGAAATAATACATTGGATGAATATTTTAGATTTTCCAATATCAATGGGTTGCTTTGTTTTGCTTCTTTTTCTTCCAGAAGGGAAAAAGATCTCTGAAGGTTGTTTCTTAGATCTGATAGAGAGTACTTAGGTTCTCTAAATAATTGAAAAGTGTGTCATTCCTGAATCTAACTAGGGTTCGCAATGGTGGAGGAACTGGATCCGCAAAAAGGGATTCTAGTTGTAAGATATTTAAGGAAAGCTTAGATGGAATTGAGATCTCATTCAAAGAGAAAGATATCAAATATCTGGAGTTTCATATAAGTGACATAGGTGCACATAATCTGATTGTAAGATGTGGTTTTTGACAGATTGGGATGGCGGAACAAGATTCGTGTTGCGACCCCAACTAGTTGGGATGAGGTATTTTATTATTGTTGTTGTTTGTGTGTGCTTGTGGATATATGCACATATTCAAATCAGTGATGTATGTCCATGATAATTATTAAATAATAACATTAAAATAATATATTATTGATACAATGAAAAATAAAATAAAATAAAGAATGATTTAATTAATTATTATTTATTAATCAATATTGAATATTAATATAACACGGAGCGGGTAGCGGGAATTGAACCCGCATCATTCAGAAGGAAAGGGGGCTTGCTTTGACCGTTAAGAGTAGGTAACCTATTCCCTGTCTTTGTTTTTATTGTACTCTATCTCATAGTATTACATTCTGTTCTATGCTATTTGAGAATCACCTTCAATACCTCGATTTGTTATATATATTCATGATATCATTGGTATGGAATTGGTTATTAAATTGAACTTTCTAACTGACTTGTATATGTGGAATGTTTAGGATGACAAAAATGTGGCGCATTTAACACATGTGAGTGAAATGGAAAAGAAATTTGAATCTTTGGCAAAAATCACTGCTATACTCAAAGACGTTATTCAGAATAAGGTAATTAATTGTTTTTTTCCTTTTTGATCTTTTCCTTTCAAATGAAATTGCATATAAATTTTGCCTTTGGTTAGAGCTCCATGATTTTGCCTTCAGATGAATATCTGTGTTTCTGAGTCTCTCTTCATCGTGGTCCTACATCACAACAAATGGAGAAGCTCCAAGGGCGTGGGCTTCTTCTTCTTCTTCAGTTCTCTCTATCCTCTTTTTCTTCTTCTTCTTCTTCTTTTTTTTTTTTTAATCTTCGACCGACTAAAGATTTTTTTTAAGAACCCCTAAAATAGGCCATTACTGGTCTGGTCCAATCCGATTGTACTGGACCGGCTGATACCAAACATTATTGATAGAATGGACCGATACGGCTAACAAACATGCATGATGCTTTATGAAGTGTTATTGGTGGCATATTATTACATTGAATGGTGGGGCTGATATGACTTATGAGGATGTTAACATGCATGAATGGCAAGACTAGGAGTGGAGAAAGGAATTGACATATAGGAGTTTAAAGATAGCCTAAGATGTGCAGCAAAACCCAGATGATCGTGAAGTATTCTATGTTTACAAATTAGTTAAGGAGAACAGCGAAGTGTCATTTTCTAGTTTTTTACAGGATTGGAATAACCTTTGTGCTTAGCATGGTATAGGGAATGGTTATTTTGTCCATATTGGGGTAGGCTATAGACTATAGTACACCCTTCATGTATTCAGACTGGGCTGTTATACTTGTATTTATGCATACTTCCACTTTTGAAGCCTTACACGTTTTTCCTGACTAATATGATACACAGTTACTTATCGGGGAAAAAAAATTAAGGAGAATAAACTAAGAGTCTAAGAGGATTTGCATTTGCAATGAAGACCTAGGGCAACCCAAGAGACGAGAGGCCCGGTACAGGTTGAAGACTGAAGGACAGCAAATACCCACAACAGAGCAGTAAGATTTGATGTCTTACAACCTAACAAGATATGGGTCTGGATAATGGAATAACCAAACCGCTTTTGTGCAGCCAAACCAAGTGGTGGTGATGAGATAATAGTGATGATGATGATGCCCTTGTATCGATTGACCTTTCCTTCTGTATTTTACGCTAATGCTGACTAGGTCACTGATATCAATACTTTACAGTATTCTCTGATGAAGATGATGATGCATTTGTCCATCCTACAGCCTGCTGTTTCTGAAACTTTTTCTTATTCTATGGGTGATGATGATGATGCATTTTTGTTTGTTCAGTACCTTTCATTCTCCTTTTCTTCTTTTTCTCTACCTTTATGTTTGCAAACAGAAAAAATCATACATCTTAACATACTTGTATCATGGATGGTGCTTTTGTTTTGGCAGGACCGCATCATAGCTCGGCTTCAACAACCATATTCACTGGATTGCATTCCAGTGGAAGCAGAATATCAGGTTGTTTGAAACTAAATCATAATTTGCACTGATCTTAGTTTTTTTTCTAATTTTAGATGAGTATTGTAGGCTCATACATTGGAACTATGATCCTGTTCACACCTATAATATCTGAATGTATGAATGGAAAACACGGTTTCTACCTTTGATTTTAAATGCTTGTGAATCATACATGCTAAACAATTTTTTCTAAGGATTGGTTGGATTTATTTTTAAAATAAGGCTTTAGATGGGAACCACCATGCTCATTTCCCCAAATATGCATTTTATATACTTTGGATTTTCCAGCCATATCAAGACTAACTGTTAATGCCAATGTTAGGGAAATACAAATGGTAAAGAATGGCACTTACATCTTCCACTTGGATTATACAGAAACAATTTTCAGAATTATTGCAGAAGGCTGCAAGTGATTATGGGGCCTTGACAGCATCTGTTGCGGATTTCCACTGGAGTCAGAACTTCAAGGAGTCACCATCCATTTGGAGGGTATGTCTATACAAACATTTATCTCTGCAATCGGGTTGTAGTGCATATTGTGGCATGTATAAATAGTAGCACTATAGGGTAAAACTTGTTCATATCAACCCACAGGAGTTAGCTCAACTGGCAGGCTCTCCAGCTCGGGAGCTGGAGGTCCCAGGTTCAAGTCCCCGGGCTTACCTGATATATGGTCCTTGTGGGTGTGGGTCATGTATCCAGGATTTACCCTATCCCCACTAAGTGGGGTCGGGGGGTTCCATGTCACCAAAAAAAATTGTTCCTATCTATATTGCTGGTCAGTATTGAAAGGGCGCTTATTAATTTTGGAACTTAATCAAATAACCTGACAACATATGATTTGGATTACTGTACTGTTGTACCTGTGGGACAACAACGCTAGATAACCTTGCAGTGCTTAATATGCCTTCACTTTTTTTTTTTTGGTATTATATACTTTTAACTTAATTATAAGGCTAGCTACATTCAACATGGAAGAGTTTCTGCATAATGTGACTTACGTTTTACTTCTATTGGTTCTTTGATGAAAGTAGCTTCTATAACTTTTTACTTTTATTGGTATTTGGATTGAAGGAAATGCTCCGCCCAATTCCCGTTGCCTTGGCATCATGTACCCGGTTCTTTGAAGCCATGACTGCAATGAGAGAATGTTTTGCAACACTTCAAAATCTGAGAATGGGCCATCCTTCATTGCGAACTACACCAGCCAAGGAACGCTCACAAAGGATACCAGGGGATTCTGCTGAATGTGTCACCCCAACTCCTTGGAGAGAGGAGCGAAGCTTTGATGATTTGGTTATCATGAACCAGAGGGGACAAGAAGTGGAAGGTCAAGAAGATGAGAGAAGTGTGGGGGGTGATACTAAGGTAGTGGATGGCATGAGCCACAAGAGGTTATCTTGGCCCCTTTCTGTCAAAAAGTAGCGTATGATCAGAGCTCTAAACCGTGATGCATGATTCTCGAACACCTTCATATTTTCATTGTCATTTTCATTTTGATTTTTGTATTACATGATTCCTAATCACAATTAGCAAAAAGCATTTTTCACCCAAACACACCATTCTTGCAGTGAGATCAGATGAGCTAGTTGATTCAAGGATCCTTGGCTTTGTTTTTTGTTTCAGCCTCAAGCTGCACTTTGATGATAGTAACACCTCCAATGAGCCTTGCAGTTTGGTAGAGGTTTAATATTGGTGTAATATATACCTTTATATTGACCAAAGCTCTGCACCCCAAACTGTAGGAAGTTAACGAAGTTTTAGAAGACCACCACTATGTTATGTGATCAAGAATATGCATCAAAGATCCTTGAAGTCTGAAAGTTTACCTCAAGTGATTAAAATCCTATCAGACCAAAAAACAATCTGAATTATTTTAATTGTTAATATAACCAGTGCAAGCAATTTATTCATGTCTTGAATAACTCTAAGATCATAACCAGTCTTGCTCCCACTGATTATATCAACAATTAAAATAATTCAAACTGTTTTTTGGTCCGATAGGATTTTAATCACTCGAGGTTAAGAAACTTTCAGGCTTCAAGGATCCTTGATGCAGATTCTTGAATAACTCCAATATCTGATTACCAGTCTTGCTGCACCCATAGCCTTCTAATCCAATAAACTGATCCTAAACCTCCTTTACATGTACTGATTTTGGAAAGTGTAATAGAAATGTTAAAAAAAACTGCACATAATAAACTGGATAAGCACGACTCGTTGAACTAACATATATGATAACACAGAAACATCAGACTATAATAAAGGCAAGTGTACCCAGAAACATCAACCAACTAAATCACTGAAATTCGAGGACAAAGGTTACCACCTCCTTTGTCCCACCCACTATATACACTTCAAAAGGAAACTGCAGCTATCACTCGACTTGCTCTACATAGTTATAGCAGTAGTAGTAGCATATAAGACATAATAGAATAAAGACAGTCCTTACTAACCATCACATTTGTTCGCAAGAACCAACATAAAACGAAGAATATAAATCACCATCCATCCCATTTTCTTTTCACTCAAATGCCCACTGGTTCTCCCTCCGAACTTCCTCCTCTTCCTCGGGGGTGAAGTCATTCTTGATGTTGAATGTTTTGCGAATCTCTTCTGGAGTCTTCCCCTTGATCATGTCTGCCACCGTCTGGCATGTCAGGTCTAGCAGACTCTTGATGTTAAGGTAGTTTGCAGCCTGAGGAGCAACATAAATCACCCACGAATAATCAAACAGGAAGATGACTACTTGGTTAGATCAGCAATTCCATGTAACTGCACTTGTATTGACAAACAACATGAAGGCACTTTCCATAACATTAAACTTGGACATTTAAACGACTGTCAATGGAAATTAACTCGACACATTGAAAGATGAATCTATAACTCAAAACAATATTCACAAATACCAACCCCAAAACAGAACTGGTTTGTAATAGAATAACTAAAACACACCAAGGAATTCATCCGAAGAAGAGGCAAACATCAATGCTTCCACATAAATCTCTGTAATTTCTTATCCACATAAGCAAAATGACAGTGTAATTGACACTTAGTGCATCAGGAAAATGACATCACAACTGTCACCAAACACCCATGCATTAGGTAGGAAGTCCTTTTAGGTCTAGGAAGGGCTTCTTGGTCCTGAAGAAGATGCAATAAATAGCACCTTAACGTTGTGTGGTGGTTGAATTTGCGCCTATGTGAATAGGGGTGCTGTGCCGGAAGATATAAACTAAATAGGTCTCGGTTCATGTGCCACCAGGATTCTGATCATGGTGCATCTTGCAACCTTCCGGTATAAAAAAATTGTAAAACTAGAATTCACATGAATAAGAATTTGGCACGTATCTAATTCTTCAGCACAGCACATAGCCCGGTATAGAGGCATAGACACCTTTAGATAACTGGAATGCCCTTACATATTCATCAAGTGACATGGTAATCCATGGATAACATACACTGCAACTAGACAGAATAAGAATTATCTGAAAAGAAAATTTCAAATTACATAACAAATCTCTGCACAAATTAACTGCTTATTTTTTTATGTTTTCTGCAATAACTTTATGCTTGCACCATCTGATATTAAAATCCTATGATTTATATGAGTCGACATGAATTGCCACCTACCAAGTTGAATCATGTCCATGAGGAAAATCTGACCGACTAGTGCAATTCAAGTTTAAATCGTATGAATGGTTCAAACAAGCAATGTTCAGAAACCCAGACTGATCAGTGAACCAGTAACGTATCTGGTCCAGTTCAATCGGTTTGACTGACAGATCAAATCGGGTCAATGCAACAACAAAAAAAAAAAAAAAGACCAACAACACACACCAGACTTTATATCACCGCCTCCACCACTCTCTCAAACCTATTTTAGGCTTTTGAACCCTTTCTGTTTTTCTCCCAATTAATTTTACCTTAGCTTAAGAATTAGTTTTCCTCGATATCTTCTCACAACTTTTTTTCCAATGAAATACGTCTCACAGTTTCTGTCTAGCATTAGCGTTCTCACACAGCTTCTTCACAAACATTTTTATAAGTTTATTACATTGACCCGGCATGCTGGTAAGAACCATCTGGGTTGTTCAGTTTCGGCTGCTGATTCACTCCAGGTCATATGAGTAATAGTCTGTATTGATCCAGAATGTGACCCAAAACGACTTCATATGGTCATTAAGTCAACATATCTGCCAACCTGGTCCGGTCCAATTTCAAAACACTGCAAACCAAGGTTTTAGGTATTGGTTTCGTGGCAGGTATCAACTCGATCAAAACCTATATGTCTCAGCCGATACGAACTGTTACGGATCCAGGCCAACTATAAAAAATAAATAAATAAAAAAATCTAAAAAGATCTACATTTTTGTTTTCATTAAAGCATGGTGAAAAATGAACAGTAAAACAAAATAGAACACATATGGTAATGCCCTCAAAGAAGAACCTTACATAGCATTTAAGAACCTTGGAACGATCTCACACTATATATAGAGTATCATGACAAAGAAACTAACACCTGAGAGCTCAGATCTAAAGGCAAATAACATAAAGAAGGGTGATAAGGGAGCTGTTTTGAGCCCATTCAAGCTCAAAACAGTGAAGAAAAGATGTTTGAAAAAATTTGAAATTTTTTTTTCAGTTTCTTAACAAAATTTGAAAAAAATTGTTTGAATGTACAATTCACAAATCAAAATTCTGATTCGGATTACAGACATATTTTGATTCTCAGTGTGATTTATAATGCCACAACCATGGTAGTTGTGGTTCTAGTTGAACGGACCTACATGGTTTTAGTTGTGCTCAAATCATCTTAATTGTTGGTGAAAGGGAGAAAAATAGGAAAATTGATGTGGAACGGTAGTCCAATTACTTGCATGTTTAGGCTCAAACTTGTTAGTTGGATCGTACCCATGGATTCTCCAACAAACCCAATTATTTGGACCCTTTTAAAGTCAGGATTTCATTATTATTTACTAACGTTTGAGTAGGAAGGTAAACTAAAAATAGAAGTATCTAAAAAATTCATATAAAGATTTTAGTAGGTTAATATATCTTAGTTTTAGAGATTATTTTAGATGTATTTTAATATTTTTAGGACTCCTCGAGTATATGTATTCAATTGGAATTCTTTTTGTGATTAAGAATACAACAAATTTTGAATAAAACTTTACACAATGTGTTTTCAAGGTGTGACCCCTCTTATTCTCTGGTATTGGTAAGAGACTCCATTACCAACTTGATGAGACTCCATTTGATTCAAGGTCCTGACAGTAAGACTATCAGTTTATCCTTTCTCGTCTTTTCATTATTATGTTATTTTATTTATCATTCAAACCCATACCTAAATATAATCATATTGTCCTGAATCAAAAAGAAACAAAGCCAATGGAATCTAAGAGATAAGCATACAATATTAACCCATCAACCCTAAAATAGCAAGCTTCTTTAAGGACGCCATCAAACAACATAAGAACACAGAAACAACATACCGATATCACATGTCAACAACACCAAAAAGCAAGAACGTAGACAAAGAGCAACCAATCTCATGAATAACACACGTAAATCTCTTCCAAGGAAAATCAGAAACAATAATAAGCATCAAGAGAAACCAATGAACAAACCCTTTGAATCCGTATTTGCACCCCCAAAACCAGATCAACGAAACCCTAAAAACCAATAAACAAAGAGTAAAACGATGTGAGAAGATCTTACCAAGATTAGATCGAAAAGGGTAGCCTGATCGACCTTGACGAACTCGGCGTCCCAATTCTTAATCTCCTCATCGACGCCACGATCTTCGCTCTTCGGCGTCTCGACATGTTTCTTGCAGTACTCGATCACCTTCGATAGGATCTTGCTCGGCACGTTGGGTAAAGGGATCCCATTATCAGCACAGTCATCTTCGATCATGTGTTTGATGGTCTGAGATTCGAGGGCGACGGCCTCGTCGACGTCAAAGGTCTCTCCGTCGGAACTCTTCAATGTGATTTTCCTCGACGACATGGTGGCTGAAGATCAAAGCAGCAAGAACAAATCTCAAGAGATGAAAGATCTATGAACAGAAACCCTAACCCTAACTTTCTTCTTAGAAATCACAAGACGATAGAGGAGAGAGGATTTGGAAAGGACTAAAACTAAGGCGAGGAGATTGCCCTATGCCCTAATTTATAGATCTAAAGTCTGTTATCAAATCGAAGTAGAGAGCTGGCACCAGGCAATTTGTGGACCGGGTCGTCGACCAATCGGCTCCGGCCGAACTCAAGACAGATTTGGGTTGGAACTTGGGATTTTAAGAGCGGTTTATGTATCGGTCCAATTTAAAGCCGATTATATGTTACTAGCGGGTGACACGTGTAATATATTACAAGTTTCAAAGAATTTGATGTTTTTAAGTAATTAAAGTCGAAAAATAAGGAATTAGTTACTAATAGCCGTTGCAGTCATGGTTTCAAGGATCGGACCGATTTGTACCGGATCGGCCACAATTATTGTATCAAGTGGTTTTGGATCAGATCGATACAACCAATATCGATCTGGACCAGTCTGATGGATGGATTGGATCAATCCAGTTTTTTTTTTAATTTATAAAACGAATGATCCAACAGGTATCAGCTTGGACCGGTTTGATACCGACCAGTACAATCGGTCAGGTCAATCCAAATTTTTTTTAAAGGACAATCCAACTTTTGGTTCGGATTTGGATCGGCCGATATCGCCAATTCATATCGGGATTGGCCAAGACAAATCCTGGTTGGAGTTCACCCATAATCATTTATAAACCTATTTTTTAAAATGTACAAAGAGATAGACCCTATAAATATATGACAACTTTTTATATTATGAGTTAAATTTAAGAGAGAGTTAATTTTTTGGCACGCTTTCTGAAGCACCATCTCCCCGTATAGTATAGATTTCTTAATATCCATATCTATAGTATTATATTAAAGTAATACCAGCCCAGACACATGTCAACCTCTACTTTTTTCAAAAAAAATTATTATTTTTCTCTGTAATAGCAATAGTGATAAAGGCATTTAATGTTAATATGATAGGTCTTTATAAAGAGCGAAACTTTATTACGAATTAATAAACCTACCCTCAAGATATTAAATACAAGCACGTGTCAACTTATGATGTTTTTCATTTTTTTTAAAAAAAATTCTACAATAGCAATTAGTGGTAAGGTTATTTCTGTAAATATGATAAGTCATTAGAAATAGACAGAACTTATTAAGATTTAAGAAGATTAAAGTCAATATATTAAAGCAATACCAGAATAAACACGTATCAACTTATGCTATTTTTTAATTTTTTTTTCTCTATAATAGCAATTAGTGATAAGGATATTTTCTTTAAATACAATAGGTCATTAGAAGGAGTAATTCCATCAAAAGAAAAACAAAGAAAGAGAAAGATTTTATTAAGATTTAAGAAGATCACATTCAAGATATTAAATTTAATGCTTTTCAATTTTTTTTTTATTTTTTCTCTACAATAGCAATTAATGGTAAGGGTATTTCTGTAAAAGCAATAAATTAGTAGAAAGAGAGTGACTTTATTAAGATTTAAAACAACATATCTTATATCTTTTACATATATATAGGCCTGTCAATGGATCGGATCATGATCCGAATTCGATTCGATTCTGATCCGATTATAGCGGATTTGGTAAGATATTTTCGATCCGAAATTCAATTAAGATCCGAATTCAAAAAATCTGATTATATTCGAATCGAATATGGATCTATATAAATCCGATTTGATTAAGATCCGATTCAATTATATAATTAAAACTCATGTATTTTTTTTTGTATAGTGTGTCACATACTATAATTATCTACATAGTGTCTCACATAACAACATATCCATTCAATCACATACATTACTTTTATACATTATAGCTACACAGTATCATTACTCATGATACATATTAACATTACCTTGTAAACAAAATAAAAAATATATATAAAATATAAAAAAGAAAACCCTACTTTACAGCATTCTTCTCTTCTAGACTTGGATTTTGGGATATTCGGATCGAATCGGATTTCGGATTCGGATTTTGGATCATAATCGAATTCGAATTCGAATAGAGTTTACGAAGATCCGTCAGATTCGGATTCGAATTCGGATCTAATATATTTCTTAACGGATCGAATTCGGATTCAGCAGAATCCGCTTCAAACCTGATCCGTTTATAGGCATATATATATCATATCACATATATCATACTAAAGTAATATTCCAGAATGGACTTCTATTTTTTAATTTTTTTTTATAATAGTAGTTGGTATTTTTGTAAATGCGAGTGTATTTCATTGGGAAGAGAGACTTTATTAAAACGTGTATAATAAATTAATATATTTTCAGTTTGATCTTCCAACTTTTTGTATTCTTATCTATTTTTCTATCTTTATCTCACATTTTTTTTATAATTTTTTTGATTTATTTTACTTTTTTTCTCACATATCTAGAGGAGAGTATCAACCATTTTCTTTCTGTGGTGTTTTTTCTCTTTTTAATTTATTTCTTGAATTTTCTTCCCTGTAGAACTCTTTCTCTTTCCTTCTCAATTTTAACAAACGAGCATTCTTTTTCCCTAATCCTTTTTTGCAACACCCCCAAAAAATTGCCTCTCTCAAGAAGCTTCCAATAAGCTTCTCCATCCCTATCTGTTCATCTCTCACACAGTTAAATAGGAGCAACATCTTCTCACTCCATAGAAAGTTCTCCTATACTAGACTATCTCCTCTCTTTCTCTCATTTTTTCTTCTTCTTCTGTTTAGTTTTTATTTTCAGTTGTTGTGATTGTCAAAGATGCAACAAAAAAATGACATCAACCTACTCTCAAAGGGTTTGATTCATTGGACTTCCTTACCCTTACCCTTACCCAACCACTCTAATCATAAGGAAGTAAGTAAACAACAATCTTAAGCCAACCCTTCACTACTTGCTTTGATTTATAGGACTACGATACAGTTGGTAGTGCTGCCATGAAAACTGCAAGTGGTTTTGCTACCTCGTTTGCAGGAGATGAATCGCAATGGATTTGTTCTTCAATGACCTTAGGTGTAACTTTTTGGTAGTGGTTCAGCTCCATGCCATCAAGCTGTTTTGCTCTTGAATGGCTCTAGGCCTATGTGGTTGAGCTCCCAAGTGTACGATTTGTCA
>JAUPMG010217540.1:0-23356 GCA_031762675.1 Pachysandra terminalis
ATCTATACCTAAGATGCATCCCGCACCATGGGAGAAAACAATCATTGGTCTATTGGGATGATCAGTCCCTCAACCACCTAAATCTAAGCCTCCTCACTTATTATGATTTCTAGGTCATAATACTCTTATGTAATAATTTGGAGTCCTTAAATTATGGATTCAAGGACAGGGTGTTACTCATAGACCAAATCCATGGTCAAGAGTTAATGTTGTGCATGTGAGTGGGTGCACATTAGCTAAACATTCAATCTTGTGGACCGGTGCATTAGAAAGTAATCAAGAGCATACATATGTCTACATTTCCCCACATGGTTACTCAACACCTCATTAATCCAATACAAGATAAGGAACTACACTAACAACATGTTATGTGCGTATATCCTACTATGCGTTATGCATGACATTGTGTATAGGATGCATTAAGTATGACTTATAATTTTATCATGCATGTTATTGTACATAAGTAAATGGTACATTAAAGTTCAATCAAAACATTTCATATAACTACATTACCATATCACACAAGTTAAAAGACAATAATCATTCAAAAACCAATGAGCAGATGTGGCATACAACTAAATGGCATACTACACAAGTAACCCACAACTAACTATATTAGGTTTGGCCCAGAACTACAGGTTCGGCGAGGTCTTCGGCGTAGACTTCGGCGCACAGAGGTCTCCTTCGGCGGACCTCACCAAAGATTCGGCGACGTTTCTAGAACTCACATTCTCGAAGACCTCGTCGGCACCCTTATCGGCGTACCGAAGCCAATTCGGCGCACCTAAGCTACCTCGACGACCTCTTCGGCTGACATTCATCCTCGGTGACCTTTCGGTGTGCCGAGATGTCCGCCCTTGGCCTAGAATACATGTTTGGCGACTAGTTCGAGGCACCTAAGAGGTCGCCGAACATCGCGAACAGGCTATAATCAAGGGGTTTTATATCACCTTGCTTATACAACCAAAGGAAAAGCTTCTAATATACATTATTTTACCAAACTCCACTAAAATACAACCCTAGGACCTAACATTAAGCTAACATTTAAGATCAAGACACATCAACCCATTCTCCATTCAGGACAACAACTAAAATTTATAACCAAGCATTTAACCTACTCTAAATCATGAAGTGAGTCCTAACTCATCATCTAGACATTTAATATCTTCAAAACCTGTTATGAACATGAAAGTAAACGAAAAGCATAAAATCTAAGAAATCTAGGTATGTTCACGAAGATATCCACTTACCTTGCAAGAAGGTGTAAGAATCCTCAAGCATAGCTAATTTTCTCTCTCCCTCCTTCTCCAAGCTCTCCTCCAAGCCAAAATCTCAAAACCCCAAAAATAACAAAACCCTAAATAGAATATGAGATTCTCTGTTCTCCTCTCAAACCAAAACCCTAACACATGTCTCCATCTAGACCCTCCATTTCTCACCAACTCAATCTCAACCCTCCATCTCACTTATCTAATCCTAGCCATCTAAACTTAACCATTCTCATCCTAGCCATTTAAATCTAACCACCCCAACCACTCTCATCTAAATCATACATTCATAACAACTCTAAATCTAACCCTACACCTCACTACTCACTAAAGATAAATAACTCACTAGCTTACATCTAAGCCACACAATCATACAACTAAATCCTAGCCATACACTTCATCAAAGAATAGAATTTACAAGTTTGCCACTCTCTCAACACATAAGGGTTAGACTACTATACATAGCAGTAATATCCAACAATCACATCAAGCTTGATCGCATGGTCACATCAAGGGTAACAAACATCATGTGACACAGAATACTAAAATGATTAAGTAGGAAGATCAAAGCAGCAATAATATTTTATTCCTTTAATTACTAATTTAAGTCTTCTGATCAACACTGCTCGAAGTCTATCAAGTTAAACAAATCAGTTAATGATCTAGGGATTTCTACAGTGTCTTTGTGTTATTAAGGATGTTAAGTGATCTAAACTAAATTTACTAATTGAAATTAGCTTATCAATCTAAATAAATTACTCTTCTACCCGAAGATTCTCAGTTATTATTTTTTATGAATTATTCAGGTTAAACCTTTTAACCTGGGAATTCACTCATGTAACATTGAGAATTCACTTCTGTACGCCCTGAGATTCCAAAAACAGTTAAACCTTGTAGCCAGACCCAGCTTGCACATACGAAGCTTTCAAGATATCCTCGACCAAGTCAAGTGCGGCTATACAATCCAAATGACGAACAAGAACACCATGAAGAAGGGCAGCAGCCCAAGGAGCAAAATGAAGACCAGTCTAAGGATCGGACTGAGCAACAGCTTGAAATTTAGACTGAGGACCAGCCCCCTAGAGCAGCACCTTCAGTTCTGAGACCCTCCACTTCAGCAGCTCCACCTAGTTCCTCAAGCCATCATTACACCCAGAGGAACAAGGATTTGGATGCTCGCCTCGCAGCTATTGAGCCGACAAGCATTCAAAGCTGAATGCATATCAATCACGAACTTCAAAATAATCGGGAGGAACAAAGGAAGACCCAAAAGGAGATGTCCAAGCTCCGAAAGAGCGTGGACAAGACCTCTAAGTTCTTTGACACTTTCTTCGGTAGTAGCAAAGCAGGAGAGATTGTTCCTCCAATAGATGTCATTCAGCCATCTTCTTCACTAGCATCATCTTATCGTCATCTTCTGAGGACTCTGAAGCCTTTTAGGCATCTGCTACTGATATTTTGCTTTTTTTGAAAGGAGTAACTTTTACTGTTTTGTAATGTGGATGACTGCCTTTTTATGTGTATATATGATTTTTTGTTGTTGGATGTAATGTTTATATGACTTTTATGATATGTTACTATTTCCTTAATGAATGATTGTTGTCAACCCTAAGTTAAAAACTTAACTTACATTGAAAAGCTTCCTGTATATTAATTTTGAAAACTTAAACACTTAACTATCATATTATAACTCTAACAACTTCTAGACACCTGGATGAATTTCGAGGATGAAATTGTTCTAAGGTGGATAGAGTGTAACAACCAGAAAATTTAAAACCTTAATATAAGAATAAAAAGGTAATTTAGTAGAACTTAGTTAAGACCAACATAAATATTAATCTATATAATTGACTATAATATAAGAGGCCTAACCAATAAGGTGTGTAAATGATTATAACCAACCATCCTGACTAAAAAGTTATAATCTAAAAACAAATGTGAAACCAAAAGCCAAACAGAACCTATAAACCATTTCGAAACCCCTAAGCATTATAACCTTAATGTGGTTTAATTTATATATTAAGAACTATAGGTAACTTAACTAACTAAAAAGGACTGTAAGGAACAAATTACTAGGATTCGAAACCAATAGTTGACTTGGTCAATCACTAGAATTGCTGACTAGGCCAAAACCAGAAAATTATATATATATATATAAGGAGTTAATTATAAAAATAATAATAAAGTTAAATAATAACCCTAATATAATATAAACCAAATAATAATTACAAATAATCATCTAGAAGCTTACTGATTAAATAAACTATATACTTAGAATCCTAGAAACATTTGAAACCCAGAATTCTGTAAAAGACAGCAACTCCTAATTAGAAACTAATAACTTGAGATCATTATAAATACGAAAGCTAATTAGGGATCTAAATCACCTAAAGCATGATAAAATTCGTGGAGAAGCCCTAACATGAAAAGAGAAACCCAGAAAACACCAGAAAGAAGAAGAATGAACCCTAGGAGAATTCTACATCAAATCATTGTGAGTTTTCTTTCATTGTGTATTTACTTCTATTTTAGTGTTATGACCATGGAAAAGTTATAATTCAATTTAATAACCTCTTTCCTATGATCTTATTAATAAAACCAGTAAAGTAAAGAACAAACCACTATCAGACCAGAAAGAAGAAGAATGAACCCTAGGAGAATTCTACAGCAAATCATTGTGAGTTTTCTTTCATTGTCTTGTGTATTTACTTCTATTTCAGTGTTATGACCATGGGAAAGTTATTGTTGAATGTAATAAACTCTTTCCCATGATCTTATTAATAAAACCAGTAAATTAAAGATCAAACCAATCTCTATACACTTTCATGCAAGAGCAAAAAGACTAAACCCAGAAAATAGCCTTTTAGAAGTTCAAGAAATCCTTTTGAGAAGATTAAAACCCAATCCAATGAATTAGATCTTGATTTCGAAGCACCCTTGAGTTGTAGGACCCATATAGAAGAAATCTCAATAGAAATCTGCCAAGAATACACTTCGGCGAGTAACCACGGTGAGCCGAGCACGCGCCAATCCCCAAATCCTATGAAACTGTTCAATGAATTTCACGCCGAGTCCCAACTCGATGCGCCGAGTACGCGCCGAACGTCACAGTAAGTGATTTTAGCCCCTGGATTTCATGCCAAGAGAAATCTCGATTCACCAAGTTTGCGCCAAGCCTTTGTTTTTTACCAAACCCAGAATATTATCCAAAAACCATTCGTACCATACCTCCCGACTACCTCTAAGCACGCCAAGACACACACCGAAACACACGTCGAGCATGAGCCGAGAGCCATAATGACCTATTTTTGAACCCTAAACTCTAAGACACCTAAATTAGACCTAACCCAATTGATTTCCATATTATCAGACCCCAAAAATAAACCTAATCATATAAGACCATTCTAACCAAATCTAAGCCAGTTTTTGCCAACTAGTGCCATGGATTAGGAAGTGATTAAGAGACCAGAACCTTGACCATTCCAGCAGTGCCATACCCCGCTGTTGTGCACGTCCAGGTACAGAAATTGAATAAATAATTCAATGACTATGTTTTACCATTAATTATGTGATTATGTGTAAATTAGTGCTTATGTGAGTGGAATGCCTTACTGTTTATGATTATACATATTTATCATTATTCCTATCATAATTATTGTATGTACATGAATATTCTTGCCTAATATGTGAACTTGTGCAATATTAACGTAGAATCATGAGAATGTGCTTATGTCTTTGCTAATGTGAATATATGCCTATGAATCATTGTTTGTGCTAATTTAATGATCTGAAAGTATGAGTTGCATCTTGGATTACCCTGTTAGGATAGCAAAGTTTAACACCCTATGCCTTTGATGGGATTAGATTACACTTGACATTTGACTATTTTTTCCCATTTTTTTCCTATGGTTGGACTGTGTTGTATTATTATGTGTTAAGGTACTGTACATCTCAATAAACCAATTTATTTGTTTACTGCCAAGGTGAGGGCTATATCCATGATAGTGCTCCCACAGACTTGTGGAAAGATGATAGGTGAGGGAAAGTTCACAATGTGAGGCCGAATATCTGAATCATATAATCCTTCTGCTAGTTGTTAATATGTAAGATTATTTGAGGAGTTTACAATTGAAATTCTTTGGAATATTACCCATGATCACAAATAAGGTGAGGGGATTGTGTCCTCTAGGTCGAAACCCCTTAGAACTATGATGCGCACATAGAATATCTTAACTTGAGAATGGCCCTATATGGGGAGGATGGTTCGAGAAGACATCTTGCTCAAGGAATGATCGATTATTTGGGAACTTACAATATTAGCATACTTAACTGCACCTTGCATTGCATATTGCTTGTTGACATTATTGTGAGCATCTTTTGTATGATACACTTTATCTAATCTTGCATATAGAATTAGGATTATTGATATGGACCATTATTTCTTATACTAGAGTGAGATTGGGAGAGAAACATTAATTGTATGATTGTTGTTCTTATTTATCATATATTTTACAGAATACACTTATTATATCTGTTATATTGTTGTATCTCATAACATTGGGATATGAGTAAATACCTTCCTCTGAAGGACTCCTCACAGGGCTTTCCTGCTTATGTATGTTTATTTATATTTTTCAAGATTCAAGAATAGCATAAGGAGAGCTTGGGATGGGACTAGAAGTGAAGAAATAGTAGATAGGGTTTTGCATTAGATTTTAGATTTTTTTTAATCAGTTGTAATAAGACCAGATTATGTATTTTTACTTAAGTTATAATTAGAACTAATATTGTTTACTTCCGCTTATGTTTTAATTGTTCTTTCCACTCCTATGTTTAATTTGGGTGAGAGTTACATACTTTACTTTTGGGTATCCCAAGGATCTCAATAGTTTAGGAAGTGACAGATTTTCACCTTTTCGTAGTTTCTTGGATGACTTTTGGTCCAAGCACACTACTTTCTCCCACGTTGGACCAACACACAGGTGATCTATATGGCCTCCCATAAAGTGCCTCAAATGGAGCCATGCCAATGCTCGAATGATAATTGTTGTTGTACGAAAATTCAGCCAAAAGGTGATGTTCACTCCAACTTCGATTGAAATCCAGCACATAGGCTTTAAGAATTTCCTCCAATATTTGGTTCATCTTTTCTGTTTGTCCATCCGTCTATGGGTGTAAAGTTGTACTGAAATCTAGCTGTGTGCCCAAAGACTTCTGTAGGCTCACCCAAATTTTGTATGTGAATCTAGCATCCCGATCAGAAAAAAGCTTACGGGTACCTCCTGTAATCTCACAATCTCCTTAATGTAAAGCTGTGCCATTTCATCTCTAGAAGTTGTACTCGTACCGGTAAAAAGTGAGCCGACTTTTTCAAACTATCCACAATCACCCAGATAGAATCATTCCCCGTCTTGGAATTGGGCAACCCTACGATGAAGTCCATGGTTACATGTTCCCATTTCTATTCTAAGATAGGTAATGGATGAAGTAAACCTGTTGTCCTCATATTCTCTGCCTTGACTCGCTGACAAGTAAGGCACCTTGCTACAAACTGAGCTATATCTCTCTTCATCCCTGACCACCAGTTCACCTTCCTCAATCATGGTACATCTTCGTACCTCCCGGATTAATAAAGTATCTAGACTTGTGTACCTCTTCTAAAATTTCATTATGCATCGACTCATCACTAAAATCTAATCACCCCATCAGTCTGTACTAACCAGTCAGGCTTCACCTCATCTGCTGCCAATAACTGTAATTCTTGATCTTACTTTTTCCCTTCTGCAATTTTGTCCAACAAAGATGGCCTCGCCACTAAACTAAATAGTAATCCATCACCTTTCTTCCCATCAAATTTGATATTCAATGCACTAAAAGCTTCCACCAAGCTATGTTCTTGTCTCATCAAACAAGCCAATGTATTCCGAGGTTTCCAGCTCAAAGCATCTTCGACGACATTCGATTTCCCTGGATGATACTAAAGTGTAGTCACATAGTCTTGTACTAACTCCATCCACCTTCGTTGACTCATGTTCAGCTCTTTCTGAATGAACAAGTAATTCAAACTCTTATGATCGGTGAAGAGTTCGAAATCTTCTCCATACAGGTAGTGTTTCCACAATTTCAATGCAAAACTACTGCGGCTAACTCTAAGTCGTGAGTAGGGTAGTTGCGCTAATGAATCTTGAGTGGTCAATACGCGTAGGCTACCACTTGTCCCTTTTGCATCAATACGCACCCTAAACCCATCAACGAGGCGTCTGTATAAACCGTTATCTTCTGTCTACTGACCGGAATCACTAATATAGGGACTGAAGTTATCTTCTTCTTGAGTTCCTCAAAAGCAGCCTCTCATTTGTGATCCCAACTATATTTAACATCTTTCTTCGTCAAATTTGTCAATGGTGCCGAAATCTTGAAGAAGCCTTCTATGAATCTCTGATAATATCCAGTTAGTCCCAAGATACTCTGAATTTCAGCCGCATTCTTAGGTCTCTGCCAACTCAATACTACATCCACTTTTGAAGGATCCACTGAAATTCCAGACTTGGACACCACATGTCCAAAAAATAACTTCATCCTTTTAGAAGTCACACTTATTGAATTTAGCATACAGCTTATGCTCCCAAAGTGTCTTCAGTGCTATGCCCAGGTATTCTTCAAGTTCCTCCTTTGACTTAGAATAAATTAGAATGTCATCGATGAAGATCACCACAAACTGATCCAAAAGAGGTCTGAATACTCGGTGCATCATATCCATGAATGTCGCAGGAGCATTATTCAACCCGAAAGGCATCACTACGAACTCATAGTGTCCGTATCTCGTTCTAAATGCAGTCTTTTGTATATCACTTTCTCTTATCCTTAACTGGTGATAACCCGACCTCAGATCTGTCTTAGAAAAATACTAAGCTCCTCTCAGTTGGTCAAAGAGATCGTCGATTCTAGGCAAAAGGTATTTATTCTTAATGGTGACACGATTCAATTGCCTATTGTCGATGCATAATCGCATTAACCCATCCTTCTTCTAAATAAAAATCATCGGTGCTCCCCAAGGTTAAACACTTTTCCTTATGAAGCCCAACTTCATTGGTTCGTCAAGTTTCTCTTTGAGCTCTCTCAATTCTATTGATGACATACGATAGGTGGCCAATGAGATTAGGACAGTGCTTGGCACTAACTCGATACAAAATTCTACCTCCTTTAAAGGCGGTAATCCCAGTATTTCTTGGAATACTTCTATAAATTCCCAGACTATTGGAATATCGTCCAAAGATAATTCCTTACTTTCGTTCATCGATCCCAGAAATTTTGCTTGAAGAGCATCCTTCTGATTTCCTAGAATTCTTATACTCACTCCCTTAGGAAAGTTAAATACCACTACCTTCTCAAAGCAATCAAATTTGGCATGATAGGTGGAGAGACAATCCATGCCTAGGATCACATCGAAGTCTGACATGGTTAATACTACCAAATCAGCTTCCAAGTTGAGATCCACTGCTCTCACTACACAATCCAAACATATCCGGCTAAGTGTGACCACTCCCCCGACCATATTAGCTATGCTTAAAGACTCGCTCATTAATGACACTACAAGACCCAAAGTATGCATGAATTGTGTATAAATGAAAGAATGTGTGGCACCCGAGTCAAACAATACACGTGCAGGTGAATGAAAAATAATCAGTGTACCTTCCACCACAGCATTCGTAGCTCCGTCGTCCCCTTGGACTGTTCTATCAGTCAGAGCGTGGACCTGTCCTCTCAGAGGTGGTCTATTGTCGGTCTTCTTCCCTTGACCCTCGACTCGGATTCTTTCATGAAAGAACCTCTTGACATGCCAGGCCTTACCACAATAGTGACGGATCACTGGAGGCCTCTGCTGTATGTATAGTGCTGCGGTAGGAACCTTTATTCCAAGTATTGGTCTAGCCACGACTGTTCTTGAATGGCCATCCGATCTACCCCTCTTCTCACCTCGGTGTTGGTTTTGTTGAAACCTTCCTCGGTCTGTCCTGGAAGTATCCCTCTGATGTGAGGATAGGTCATTGTCTCTCTTGACTCTTCGAGCACATTCCAAGACTTGAGCATAAGTACTGAAGTCATGTGAGACTACCTTGGACCTTATGGCAGCTCACAGTCCCTCTTCAAACTTGGCAGCATTTTCTTCTTCTGTTGCCACGACATGGGGTGCAAAACGGGATAGCATCGTGAATTCTCCCTCATACTGAGCTACCATATGAAAACCTTGCTCGAGTTTGAGAAATTCAGCGGCCTTCTACCGTTTGTATCTATTAGGGAAGTAAGACTCAAAATACTGCCTTTGAAATTTTACCCAATCATTTACATCTCCATGGGCTCTCTCGACCATTTCCCACCAATGATAAGCAACTCATTTTAGCATGAACACTGCCAATCTCACCTTCTGGTCCACCAGACACCCCATAGCCCAGAATATTTTCCTAATTTCTTGCATCCAGTCTTAAGCCCACATTGGTTCCCATCTTCCATCAAATGATGGTGGTGACAATTTCTTGAATTTCTCCATCCAAGACATTCCCCCTCCATTCCTTTGAGTTAGCTGGGTCTATTTCATGTCCTGCTCCCTCTGGAGTGATGCAACCATCTCTCCTAGTACTTGATAGATCCCAGTTAATTGAGGATCAACATCCCCTCTAGATGACCCTCACCCACAGCCTGATTTCTTCTACCACCGGCCATCTACACAGACGTAACAGGTCTCTAAGTATAATGCTTAATTGTTCCATATAGATATATACACTCATCATTATAAACGTATAAGGCACACCACACAAATAATTACACAATATCAGACAATTTCAAGAAGCACTCAGCATACAATTCACGGATGTGATTCCTAGGTTAACATGTTTCTATGTTCTTTCCCTAGGATTTCACTAGACTCTTGAATCTCTAGATTCATGACTTAAACCTAGTGCTCTGATACCAATCTGTCACGCCTCGAATTTGAGATATAAAATCTCACGGATTTCCAAGGGAATGACCTTCGGATCCAAACCTTGGGTGCAGCCAAACCATCTAAACCAATAACATGGTCCAACGGAGCATTCTATAAATCAGTAGAAGTCTCATAAATTTTAAACTTAAAACAAATCCAACATAATTCCAAACTAATACTCAACGTAATTACAATTGGTTGCCCAAGTGGGTTAAAACTAATAAATCAAATCCATACCCAAACTAAATGAATTCATTGTTTCTAAATCAAAGCAACAACCATCACGACCAACGCGCACTCTCTCTCCAGGTCCAGCCATCACTCTTGTGGATAACTGGTTTCAAGTAGGGATGAGCTTTGGAGGCTTAACAGGTAAATCCTAGGAAACTGCTCCAAAAAATTTCACAGTCATATAACAACATTCGAATTCATGCAATTTCCACACAATACATATGTATCACAAACATCCTCATTAATAAGCATACAGTTAGCCTCATATAATAATCTCATAATAATATCATTCTTAAATAATACAATCCTTCTATACCACAACCTCATTAAAACAATCATCACACTCACGTATTTTAATATCATATTAATAGACATGGCATTTCATAACTTTCTCACACACCATCACAACAAAACCGTAATTACAATAACACATCTATCATATAAATCCACATTCTCATGATCACAATCATGCTGAAACGCAACTCATAAACCATAACGCATGATCTTAATTATACTGAAACACAACTCATATAACCATAACTCATGACCTTAATCACGCTGAAACACCACTCATGAAATTATAAATTCTCATAGTTCTCATTCACAAACACACACACAACATCCAATCATCACAATAAATCTACATTACAAATACATAATCGATGAAGATGCATACAAGCAAAGCAATCAAATGATGAAATGGAAAACACATACAAAATGCCTATGAGATGAATGGTATGATGGACTATGCACATGATGGAGTGAAAATGATGAAATGTATGCAATGCATGGTTGTTAAACCTAGCCTAACCATGAAATCAGACTCATATCTCGTTCAGTTAATATTACCCAAGGAATGCCCCACAACACACCAATCATTTCCTTTCAGAGATTGGGTACCCAAAGGTAGGAAAACACCATAGCATTTCCTTTATGGGGACAAGTTAACCCATGGTAGAAACCACCACATTCTCTTTAGCGCACAGGTTAACCCATAGTAGAACCACCACATTTCCTTTTAGGGAACAAGTTAGCCCCTTGTAGAAATCACCCTAAACAGACCCATACCAACATGTCAGACCCTCCTAGGAATTCAGAAAACACAATACACACATGAATCACCAGACCCTCCACCCTAGGGAGAATTCTGAAAACAACGCAGTGAGCCTTATAGGATCACACCCAAAACTTACACATAACACCTGGTCACTAGGGACCTCACACAAACTACAAGTAATCCACACACCAAGTGTACCCACATTAGAAATACCTCATACACAACCATATTACACATCACATAGTCCCATAGACTAAAATAAATCAGAATAGGTCACAACACACCAAAACATAAGCAAATAGAGTCATTCTGTTGCACAAATGTTCATACACACATTTCTAAGCAAAACAAACATCATATTCAACCTAGTGGAGCTATCACCTAACTACCCACCTAGAATTGGGTTTATTGGGCTTCGGTCGCAATGTTCGGTCGACCGTGGATCAAACCGAGAGTTTCGATCGGTGATCTCAGTTTATCCTCATGCTTGGGCACTGGTCCAAAGAATTTGGACCAACTTTTGTGATTTTGGTCGATGCTTCGATAGACCGTGGGTCAGACCGAAGCTCGTGCCAACCCAAAAAATTCCCGAAAATCTCTAGAAATTCGTGCTTTTCATATTTTATCACAAAAACACAGTTTACACTCCGAAAATCACAATTTCCATAACCACACATTCTACTTAATATTCAACGCATCAAATACATCTATAAGCATTAAAAAATACATTAGGTCATCATATTATCACACAAATCATATTAACATCATATTTATCAATTCATATTGACTCACAAACAAACGGATCATATATGATGCATTCCTATCATATATCTCTTGCAAACCAACCAAGATCAGCATATCTAATAATGTTATCATATTCCTATGCAAGTGCTTAGAATAATAACTAAGGAAACACCTACCTCTCTCTACCCAAGCCTTTGTCTGTAACTTTTAGGGTTTTGACAGATCACCGTAGCCTTTTCTCTTTTTGCTCTTCTTCCTTTTTCTCCTTCTTCTCTTTTCTTCTTATCCTCTTTTCTTATTTTCCTTCAATGGATGGAATCTCCATTCTTCCCAAATCTGGTTTTTTTCCCTCCAAAACCTCTCTCTTTGGTCGTGTGTTTCAATCAGCAATTTCCCTTGTATGCGCATCCCTATTTGGAAGGAATTGTGGAGGTCAAGGGAACTTCCCTCTATCTCTTTAGTTGCTGAATTCAAATTCAAAAGACCAACATAGCCTTACCTCGACCAGCCCATTCCCCTTCTATTGTACACGTTGGGCCCAAGGCCCTATATCCCTAAAATTTATGAAATTAAATAAGTCTCCCAATAATTTCAATTAATTACAGTTAATCCCAACTGTTCAAATCAATCCCTATGGTTCATGGTAAACCCATTTTCAAGATTAATATTATTTAAATCATAATTAAATCATGTTAATTATCATTTAGGGTATGGGTCATTAAACTATGAGAGCTCAGGATTGGGTATAGGAAGTAGAGAAAATCTTTCGGGCTGTGGGGTGTCTCGGGTATTAGAAGGTGAGATTGGTTTTTTTATGCTGAAGTATGAGGCATACCACAGGTAGGAGATTGTGGAGAGAGCATAAGTAGAAGTGAATGACTGGGAAGAATTCAGAAGGCAATTCTTTGAGACATATTTTTTTAGCAGCTATAGGAGAGAAAAAGCTGTAGAATTTCTGAAGCTGAAACAAGGTTCGAGCACTGTGGCACGGTATAAGGGCCAATTCTCTATGCTGTCACGCTTTGCACCTCATATCATTGCGGATGAGGAGGAAAAGGCAACAAAGTCAAAGAAGGATTGCAACCAGCAATCAGGTCTAAAGTCGTATCCCATGGATTCAAGACTTATGCTCAAGTCTTAGAGTGTGGTCGACGCATAGAGAGGGATAACGACATGTTTAATCAACAGAGGGAGACATCGAGGTCTGATAAAGGGAGATTTCAACCCAATCAACATAGAGGTGAGAAGCTCTTCAGGTTTGATGATCATCAGTAGAGGGCAGTAGTAGCTAGACCAGCACTGGGGGAAATGGCACCAATCGCAGAGAGGGCCATTGATATGCCACTATTGTGGGAAAGAAGGACATGTGAAGAAATATTGCCACGTACTGATGCTAGCAAAGGGCCAGGGAGATGCAAGACCACCTCCAAGAGGCTAGGTCAATGCCTTGACTGATGAAATTGCACAGAAAGATGTCGAAGCTTCCAACGCAATGGTGGAAGGTACTTGTAATGACCTGAACCTAGAAAATCTTTATAACAACTTATTGGTAATTACTTAAATAAAAAATTATGGATGAACTTGGATCCTTATTTAAATTGACTTATGCATTAATTAATGGACTAATAGTGCTACTTATATATTCTAAGGGTTATAGGATGGTTGTGTGGACTCGGGATTAAACCAAGATTAAATTAGTAATTTTAAGTAAATAATGGTGCTAAATCATAGGTTAATCATCACATTGGGTTAAATATTAATCATATATGTTTTGTAGGGATTAAGGTGTAATAAGAAAGAAATACTATGGAGGCATCTACAATTATACAAAGCATGAATTCAAAATAGAACGTGAATGTTAGGTGGGTGTCATGGGTTTAGTAAGGGAGAGAAATAAGGGGAAGTTACCATGTATTCTCCCTAACCCTTCCCATACGATCAATAATGCTTTAGAAGAGAATAAGAAGAAAAGATAAAGGGAGAGAAAAGATTAGAGGTGGAAAACCCAAACCCTATCCGTCTAGTGCAAAGAAGAAGAAGGAGAAGAAGAAGAGAAGACAAGAGGAAAAGAAGAAAGGTGAAGTAGGAAGATAACCAGGCTAGGTCTAATATCAGAACACACACTGTAAGTCACATTTTCTGTATAATTCTTATGGAGTGTTATGGTCTATCTTAGATTTATCGCATAAATTGTATTTTTGTTGTCTTATGAATGAAAATATATTTGTTTGATCATAATCGATGTTGTGCAACATATTAGATCTATTCTTGATGTTGGTTTTGGATTTACACCATGCGTGCGTAGCATTAAATATTTGGTTTATATCCTAAATTTTGTTTGATGATGGTCTGATGTGTTTTTTAATGAGGTTGTACTGATTTAGAAGTACTAATGTTGGTTTTCAAAGATTGGATTAGAATAACATTGGATTTGGGGTTTTCCCCAACCCCAAATAATTCTCCAAATCGCGACCCATTAGCAAGCACTGGTATTACACCGGTGAACCTACCAACAAGGAGAGGAAAAAAAAACAAAGGGTCTCCACCGGTAGGCAACGGCACACCGGTGAGCCTACCGACAGAGACCCAATTTTAGTCTATTTTGACCCACCGGTAGGCACCGGTACACCGGTGAGCCTACCGATGGAATCCCAGATTGGAGTTTCGATTAGTTTTATTTGGAATTGCTGCCATATGCGTGAGGCACGATCCTTGGAACGAAAGTTTGATCTGAAGGCTCTAGCCTACCTGTGGGGACTCAACTTTGAGTTCCACGAAACATTGGTTGGGTTGGATTCTTATGCCATATGATTGTGGTATGGACTTTTGGAATCAAAGTATGGTCGGAAGGCTCTAGCCTACCTACGGGGAATCATCTTTGAGTTCCATGGCACACCTTACCCTACTACCAGTCCCTTTTGACTTAATTGTTGTGTGGATCTTAGGAATCAAAGTATAGTTGGAAGGTACTAGCATACCTACGGGGAATCATCTTTGAGTTCCATTTCACACTTGTATTGTTGACTTGGCTATTAACTTCACCTTGACCTAGAGTTGTGAACTCCACTTGTTTGATAATCGGATAGTAGGATGTTTTTATGACTTGATTCGATTTGTATGTATGGAAAGGATGCCCGTGATGGCATCCAGCGGATTATTCATGTGTATGGGTGCACGAATAGCTTCCAATGGGTGTTATCACTGGAAGTCTTATTGATTTGGATTGTTTAGCCTGTCCGGTCAACCGGGCAGCAACGGGTAGAGTTAATGATGTATTATTGATTGTATTTGGTTTGCACACTTGCTAGGAAACTTATGGTGGCATCCAATGGATTATCCGCGTGTATGGATGCGTGGATAGCTTTCGTTGGTGATTATCATTTGAGTCCTAGGTTAATAATTGCATGCGTACTAGGTTTATGTGATTGTTAAGTGAACCCGATAAAAAGAAAGTCGGGGGATTCATTGCGAGGGTCTTTAAAGGTTGTCTATACACCTGTGGGTTGAAATCCCCACTTAAACTAAGAAGGATTCCTTGCAAGGTTCCTTAAGATTGACTATACCTATGGGATTTCTCCCATTTAAATAAGGGTAGGATTCTTATGAGGTCCTATATGGTTGGTTATACCTTGAGTATGACACTCATAAAATCAGTAAGTGGTGGCCTTCGTACCATGGGTTAGCGCCCGGAATGAAGAGAGGGGCATCCGGCTGTTCCTGGTGACCTATGTCCCGAATTTGGTTCTTATAGGTGAAACTGCAAGATGAGGGTGACTTAACATGGAACATTTGTCTAGTACATTACATGTCATATCATCCTTGCATTTCCTTGTTTGAGCATATCAAGTAGAATCATTTGAATGGCACTTCATCTCATAGCATCCATAAATCTATTTATGTTCGGTGTTCTTCTTTATTGTAATTAATCTCCGTTGTTGTTCTTTGTTTTGACTATTGATATACCCTAAGGATGGATGACAGATATGGTCTTACTGGGCATTCCAAGCTCACATGACATTTTATGTTGCAGGTTGAATTAGCATGAAGAAGGACATGGATTAATGACAGCAATTCGTTTATTTTCTGTTGAATATTACATTGGTATTTTTAAGGATGATTTAGATGTAATAGGATTAAGTCTTTTAATAGTTCCCTTTTTGGTTTGAGTTTGTGACCCTCTTGAAGTCATTAGCATGTATTAGGTTTTTATTTAGCTTCCACACTCTGAGGTTAATAGAAGTAATCATTATTACTTTTGTTATTGGCATTTTGTTTGGTGATCCGCGTTCTATGGTGGGAACCCGAAGGTCGCATCTCGAGATTTGTGTTGCCTGCATAGGGATTTGTGCCACAGGTTTTTGGGTGTGACAGTACTTTACATGTTTTCCATGCGCCTGCTCGTGCACGATTTGATTCTATTTCTATGCACTCATTCATCTCTGTTGGATGCATGTCTTCTTTGGGTCTTGTGACATCTGTGTTGAGTGAACCTTTGCATGTGACTAATTCGGTTGGGGGAGTAGCTACTCTACGTCATGTATACTTAAACTATGTGATTAGCGTGCGAGAAGGTAGTACTATTTGATTTTCTGGATGGTAGGAGTGTGAAAATTCTCGGGAACCCGAAGGACACTTATCAGACGGAGTTCTTGGGTTCGATGGATGTGGGAAACAAGTTCCCCTTAGAGGAGATTTCTACAATTCAAGAGTTCGTTGTGGAATTTCAAGAGATACTAGGTTTACCGCCTTTAAGGGAGGTAGAGTTCATCATGGAGTTGAGTTAGTGTCTGGCACTACTCCGATTTCATTGGCGACCTATAGAATGGAACCGATGGAGTTGCGAGAACTCAAGGAACAGGTAGACGGGTTGCTGAAACTGGGATTCATTCGACCGAATGTTTCAATGTGGGGAGCACTCGAGATTTTTGTAAAGAAGATGGATGTTCGATGAGACTTTGCATTAATTATAGGCAATTGAACCAGGTTACTATCAAGAACAAATACCCATTGCCTAGGATCGATGATTTTTTTGACTAGTTGAGAGTAGCATAGTATTTTTCGAAGATTGACTTGAGATCAGGTTATCACCAACTACGGATCAAAGAGTGTGATGTTCAGAAGACAGCATTCTGGACTAGGTATGGGCATTATGAGTTTGTGAAGATGCCTTTTGGGTTGACTAATTCATCGACTTCTTTTATGAATATGATGCATCGGATTTTCAAACCATATTTAGATCAGTTTATGGTAATCTTTGTTTATGATATTCTGATTTGTTCCAAGTTGAAGGAGGAATTCAAGGAACATTTGAGGATAGCCTTGCAAACTCTTCAGGAGCATCAGCTATATGCTAAGCTCAGCAAGTGCGACTTTTGGAGAGATGAGGTTAGGTTCTTGGGGCATGTAGTGTCCAAGACGGGTATTGCAGTTGATCCAGCAAAATTCGAGGCTGTATTGAATTAGGAGAGACCAAAGAACGCTTCAAAAATCTGGAGTTTCTTAGGCTTGGCATGATATTATCGGAGATTTATCGAGGGATTCTCGAAGATTGCTGCACCTTTGACTCGTTGGACGATAAAGGATGCTAAGTACAATTGGGATGACCAGTGTGAATCAGCTTTTGAGGAGTTAAAGAAGAGACTGACATCGGCTCTGGTGTTAGTAATTCCAGTTAGTGAGAAGAAGTTGGAGGTGTCAACGACGCATCTTTATTGAGATTGGGATGTGTACTGATGTAAGAGGGATAGGTCATCACCTATGCATCTCAGCAACTCAAAGTTGATGAGCGTAACTACCCTACTCATGACTTGGATTTAGCTACTGTAGTGTTTTCCTCAAAACTATGAAAGCACTATTTGTACGGAGAAGATTTCAAGCTTTTCACGGATCACAAGAGTTTGAAATATCTATTCACAGAAAAAAGAACTGAACATGAGACAATGGAGGTGGATGGAGTTAGTGTGATATTAAGTGACTATATTACAGTATCATCCGAGGAAAGTGAACGTAGTTACGGATGCTTTGAGCTGTAAGCCTCGTAGTACTTTGGCATGTTTGATGTGACAAAAGAATAGTTTGGTAGAAGCCTTCGGTGCATTGGATATTCGATCGGATGAAAGGAAGAGTAACAGGGTACTCTTTAGTCTTATGGCTAGATCATCATTGCCAGATCGGATTTCTGAGGGGCAAAAATCAGGTCAGAATCTACAGCTTTTGGCAGCGGGCGATGCAAAGCCGGATTGGTTGGTACAACCTGATGGAGTGATAAGATTTAGAGATCACCTTTGTATTCCTAATGATGAGACTATTCGGAATGAGATATTGGAGGAGGCTCACAAGTCATGGTATTCGAATCATTCTGAAGGTACCAAGATGTATCGTGATTTGAGGAGATTATATTGGTAGTCAGGTATGAAGCAGGATATAGCACAGTTTGTGGCTCGGTGCCTACATGTGGCTATGGACTTTGTTATGGGTTTACCTAAGTCCAAAGGGGGTTGTGACTCCATTTGGGTAATAGTGGACCAGTTGACTAAGATATCTCTCTTCTAACCAGTTCAAATTACGGCATCAAGAGATGATATGGCACGGCTGTATAACTGTGAGATTGTAAGACTACATGAAATTCCCGCGAGCATCGTTTCATATCGAGATGCGAGGTCTACTTCTCAGTTTTGGGTGAGTTTGCAGAAATCTTTGGCCTTTTATCCTCGTACAGACTGGCAGAACAAGAGAGTTAATCAAATACTAGAGGACATGTTGAGGGCTTGTATATTGGACTTCAAGGGAAGTTGGTGTGATCATCTTCCATTGGCACAAATTTCTTACAATAATAGTTATCAGTCCAGTATTGGTATGGCTTCATTCGAGGCATTTTATGGGAGGCCATGTAGATCACCTATCTGTTGGACAGATGTGGGAGAGAGTGGTATTCTTGGACCAGATCTTATCCAAAAGACTACCGAGAAGGTAAATAATATCCGGGAGCGATTGCGTGTAACTCAAAGTCATCAAAAGAGTTATGAAGATTGAAGGAGACGTGATCTTGATTTCAACATTGGCAATCATGCATTCTTGAAGGTCTCGCCAATGAAGGGAGTAATGAGACTTGGCAAGAAGGGGAAACTTGCACCTCATTTCATGGATCAATTGAGGTATTGGATTATCTTGGAAGTGTTTCTTATCGTCTTGCACTGCCACCTCAATTGGTTGTTGTTCACGACATATTCCATGTTTCAATGTTAAGGAAATACGAGCCGAATCCGTTACATGTTCTTGACTGGAAGGAACTATAGCTCTGGGAGGATGTATCATATAAGGAATCACCAGTGCGAATTATGGACCATAAGGAACAAGTACTAAGGAAAAAGGCCATTCAATTAATAAAGGTCCAATGGAATCACCATGGTGAATCAGAAGCATCATGGGAGTTCGAATCGAAGATCCGGAAGCGTTATCCATCTTTGTTCACGGAGTGAGGTATTTAAATTTCAAGATGGAATTTCATTTAAGGGAGGTAGATTGTAGTGACCCTTTTCCTTAAATTATAATTAATATAATTTAATTATAATTAATAATAATCTCTTATAGTGGACTGTAGGTCTAATTTACTGATATAGGCGATTAATCTGTAATTATAGAAAACTATAAGGACTTATCTTTCAATATTATCAAACATTGGGGTCACTTAAGTAATTTTAACTTTTTTGGAGATTAGGGCCTTGGGCTTAACACATGAGACCAATGGGCTGGTCATTTTACCATATGGATGCCTAGGACTAAATTAGACTTTCACTTAATTCAAATTTGAATGGAAGATTTGGATAGATATTGAAGGGATCCATGATTCCCTCCAGCTTCTATCTAGGTACGTGTGGTTATGGGAAAGCTCCCATAACCAAGAATCGACCAAGAGAGGGAGATCTAAAATTTTTGTGGTTGTTGTAAAGAAAAAAAGAAAGGGAGTGAAGATAAGAGAATAAAAGCCAGGGAAGAAGAAGAAGAAGAAGAAGAAAGGTTGTTAGGAGGATATTGGACTGATCTTCGAACTGTTATATAGATCTGAGAAGAAAGCAAATCATGTAGGTTCTGATTGGTCTCTCTCTTTCCATTATCTTAGAAAAGAAGGATTGAGTATTATGATTTTAAAAGATGCATGTATGTTCTATTTTTTGCTGAGTTTTAATATGAGAATGTTAAGAAAGTGAGGATATAGGTCTAATATAAATTATATTAGCATGATTATTGATATGTTAATAGGTTTGTGATGGAATGACTAATTTCTCCACGTAATCTGTTGTTTAGTGATATGACAATGTGAATAACTCTATGAGTGGCTATGTAAAATTATGAGAATGATGAGCAGAAAGTAGAGATTATGTGTATAAACGTTTAATTTGTTATTTAAATGATATGTGATGAAATGTGAGTGAAAAAAGGGATTTTCTGGAAATTTATGAGGGTCTTGGTCTAGTGTTCGGTTGATCGAGAGTCAACTGAGAATTCTATGCAACACAGAGTGTTATCAAGCTAGGCGACCGAGAAGTTGGGTCAACCTAGGTAGTCGACTGAGGGTATCGGTCGAGTCGTCGGTTGACTGTTCAGTTGATCAACAATTGGCCAAGTTGTCCATTTTGTTTGATATTTTATAGAGAGTTGGTTTAGGTGATAATGGAGTTGTGTGTGGAAATTAAATATCAAAATATGGTGTGGTGTGTGTATGATAGTTTATGAATCCAAGAGGTGTGTTTGACATGTTTTGCTATTTTGTGTGAACCTATATTGAGTTTCATGATTATGATGAGAGCATAAATAACTGTTTTGACATAAGAAACATATGAATATGTTGGATTTGGATGTGTGGACATGATGTGCTTGAATTATGCATGAAATATGTGAATGGTCCATGTGAGACCTAGGCATAAGGTATTCATGAGTTGGAGTATGATCCTAGAGAGATCATAGTTGGGTTCCAATTCTGATGTGAGTATGTGTACATGCATGAGTTATGGTTATTCCTACCTTTGAGTAGTATTCCCTAAAAGGAAGAGTCATGGTTAATCCTACCTTGGGGTAGAAATCTTCGAAAGGAATTATTGAAGGTTAATCCTACCTTGGGCTAGAAATCCCCAAAAGGAAATATTGATGGTTAATCCTACCATGGGATCGTACTCCCCGAAAGGAAATATTGATGGTTAATCCTACCTTGAGGTAATAATCCCTGAAAGGAAGTGTTAATGGTAATTCCTACCTTTGGGTGCATTCCCTGAAAGGAAGTGGTAATGATAGTACCTACCATTGGGTACCATTCCCAGAAAGGAAAAGAGTATGGGGTGTGTGAACGTTCCTTGGGTTAGAATTCCCATAAATGACGTGAGTAGTGTGAGTGGTAGTTAAGAGGTTAGGCAATGCCTAACTATCACATCTCACTCTTAGGGTACACCTATCTGAGGTTCCCACTAAGTACTGGTAATGCAACTTTAACCCCCTCCACAGGAGGTGGCAAACCAATGACAAAGAAGAGACAATACTTAATCATAATCTAATTTTTAAATATACAATACCAAGATCTATGTTAACCAATTATGAGGTAGGTGCATCCTAACCCAGGCCCATCAACATTATTCTAAGAGGTTGGCAGCTCAAACCTGAAAAATATATAACAACGAGGGTGATCTTGGAAGCTCGTGAGTAAACCCATAATACCCGGGTGTTTACTAAGAAACACAGACCAATACCATAAATATGAAATATCATATAAGTGACTTACAAAAATTCATGTTTTAGTCTTTAACATTTACACCTTTCATTTCTTAACATTTATATGCTTGAATTCTTAACATCCACATCACAACAGATCACACATAATGCAGTTCACTCTTCCATTCTCATAGGGTTTGGTATCATGCATGATAGTCTACACTCGTCTACACATCTACATGATGTAGTATGCTCCATGATCATACATAAGAGAGTCAAGTCTCCCTTTCCACATTCACAATTCAATCACATATTCATGTCAATGTGTGTAATTCATATTTGGCAGACGTATATACACACTTGATCCCTTACTGTTCCAACCATGCTGCCTGTGTCCTACATTAGGCCTCATAAGGCTACAAGACCAGAGACAAAATTTCTTTATGTCACATCCAACCAATGCAACTCGACACTCCATGGGCCACTCTTGGGCTACAGAAAACTCAGTAAATTCTACGTGCACATCGCAATATTAAGGCCTTTCAACCTATGGGATTACCCTGTCCCGCCGTTATTTTTTATCAAGGGTCATAATCAGGGGACTCTATCCTGACTTCCCCTGTGATACATACCAATCGCAAACCCAGAATAGTTAATATAGTAAATTATTAAATTGAGTATCTTGGACATCTTTGGTCCTCACCCTTATCTTGCCATTATATGGCGTATCATCATTTTCAACATTTATTCAACCACTCATTCTAGAGTTCAAGTCTCAATTGGTCATTTGACTGGGAATTCACAATGCCATGGCATTCCTTTTCACTTAACTTCAACTAATGCAATAAATAAAAAACATTCCATACAAAAGCATTGAAAAACATTCACTTTAACATAAAGTATGGATTTGCACTTCCATGTTCCATCATATCTTAGAAAAGCATTGAAAAACATTCACTTTAACATAAAGTATGGATTTGCACTTCCATGTTCCATCATATCTTAGAATCATTCATATTTTCCATTTTCATATATCATACTCATTCATAATAAGATAAGCAATTAGGATCAAGCATATCCTAAGTCTCAGATCGTTATACTTCTTCCTTCATTACCATGTCTTATGCGCATTCTTAAGCATTTATATCACTTCATCATTCTTTTAATCTATCTTAATAGCATAGTCATTCGCATCACAGTTCTAGTGATTCAATATGATCAAGGTCATTATCTATATCTCATTATCATGTCCTATGTGTATTCTAAAGCATGTACATCGTTTTATCATTCATTCAATCTATAGTAATAACATAGTCATTCACATCACAATTCTGGTGATTTAATATAGTCAAGGTCATTACTTACCTTGCAATACAT
>JAUPMG010217753.1:0-23354 GCA_031762675.1 Pachysandra terminalis
CCCCCTCCTTTTTTTCTTTCCACGGTAAACCACTCATCTATAGTTCACCTCACCTATTCACAAAATCTACAAACTCAACTTCGCAAAATTCAGGGAAAACCCTTGCCCACTGAAAAAGAAGGGCAACAACTCTTTTTCTAAGTTCTTCGAACCGCACCTCCTAGCCTTCGAACACTCCATAGTTTCTTTCTTTCCAAATCGACCAACAAACAACATGAGGGCATAAATTCCATAAAATATCCCGTCTGTTCTTTTTCCATCTCCACGGCAACACAAAACTATTCAAATCCTCCGGCATCACCCACAAAACACCGAAACCACACAAAAAGAAAAACCACAAATCCTTAGCCAACTTGCAATGAAGGAGAAGATGATTAACTGATTCAGCCTTCTTCTTGCACATAACACACCGATTGGGTAAAGTCCAATTTCTGGAAATAAGGTGTTCAACCATTAAGATCTTATCGTGAGCCACCAACCAAACAAAAAAAGACACCTTTGAAGGGCTGTGAACTTTCCAAATCGACCTTTAAGCCACATCTCCACTATAATACGGAAAAATAGCTTCAAATAGAGACTTCACAGAAAACAACCCATTCTCCCCACCTCTCCAACACCTTCTGTCCAGACAATCGCCAAACTTAAAACTCTCCAACTCCATTATGAGAACACCGGCTGATACTGTCTCCCTTTCAAACAACGCTCGTTTAAATCTTAGATTCCAACCGACTTCATTCCCATCCCTTCGAACAATATTGCTAATCCACTCCCCTTTACTCAAAGCTACCAAAAACAGATCGCTATATTTTATAGCGAAGGGGGAATCACTACACCAACAATCTTCCCAAAATTTCACCTGATTCCCCCATTCCACTTTGCAATAGATCCCTCCCCTAAACACTTTAGAAATGGACCCAATGGCCTTCCAAAAAAAGAAGATCTAATATTTTCCACCTCCCATCTCCTCGGTCGGCATCCATACTTCTGACCTATAACTTCTCTCCAAAGACTGTCCCCTTCTTCCCCGATCCTCCACAACCATTTCCCCAACAAGGCCTTATTGAAGTCCCTAAGTCTTCTAATACCAATCCCACCCCCTTTTCACGGTCTGCAAATCAGATCCCATTGAGCGAAATGATAGTTTCTCTTCCCTTCCAAACCACTCCATAGAAAGTGTCTTTGCAACTGCTCAATTCTTTCCGCCACGGAAGCTGGAATGATCAAGATAGACATCAAATAAGTAGGTAGACAAGCTAAAGTGTGATGAATCAAAGTAACCTTACCCCTTTAGAAAGATATTTTCCTCTCCAAAAAAGTCTCCTTTCCATTCTTTCCACCACACCATTCCAAACCGAAGTCACCTTAAAACCGCCCCCAATGGAATGCCTAACTATGTTGTAGGCAATTTCCCCACCCTACACCCAATATTTCTGGCAAGAACATCCATGTTGAGTACTTTCCCCACCCCAAAAATCTTACTCTTACCCAAATTGATCTTAAGCCCAGATACAGCCTCAAAACACATCAACACCTCAAAACTCTCAGCTGATCCACGTTAGCATCACAAAATATTAGTGTATCGTCGTGAACTGAAGATGAAAAATTGCAAGGTCAACTCTACCAACTTTAAAATCCCTCAACAAATCCCCATCCTTAGCTCTTACAATCATTATACTCAATGCTTCCACCACCATCACAAAGAGGAAAGGAGAAACCGAATCACCTTGCCTTAAGCCTCTCGAAGCACCAAAAAACTCGGTAGATGTACCATTCACAAGGACTGAGAAAGGCACAACTCGATACAAACCTTGATCCAACCCCTCCATCTCTCCCCAAAATTCCAATTAATGTAATCGCCTTCTCCATATCCAACTTGCAGATTAACCCTCGAGTCCCTCCTCTAATACGAGAGTTCAAACATTCATTGGCAGTCAAAACCCCGTCTAAAATCTGCTCCCCCTCTCCCACAAAAGTGATTTGGGAATAAGAAATGATATTCGGAAGCACCTTCTTCAACCTGTTTGCAAGGATTTTGGACAGAATTTTATAAAAGCTGTCACTAAACTAATGGGGCGAAAGCCCTTGATATTTAGAACCTCCTATTTCTTCGGAATCAGAGAAATGAAAGTCGTATTAGCGTTCTTCACAAAGGCAGAATCATGAAAGAACTCAACAATTACAGCTACTAGATCTTCCTTGATCACCTCCCAACATTTCTTAAAGTAAGCAAGAGAGAAACCATCCGGACCGGAGCCTTATCCCCTTGAAGTTCTTGGATGGCAGCCCACACTTCCACTTCCTGAACTTCCCTCTCGAGGATCTCATTTTGATTGGTAGTGATCAAGTCAAAATGGATGCCATCCAACTTAGAAAAGGTTATCTTCCTAAAGATTGTGCACTTTGAAATTGAGTACCCCAGCTCAACTTTCTAATTCTTATGTCCCTATTTCATGTTTGTTTGTGAAGGGAGATAGAGAAGATTTGAAGTTCAACTGGTTAGGAAGGACTAGGTCTAGGGATGTGAAATTCCTCAATGTTCAATAAAGTTCTCTTGGGTAAATGAATGTTGAGATTCGTAGACTTAGGAGAAGAATTTTGAAGACACATAATCGGACTAAAGGAATAATTTTGAAAGGTTGGTGGAACATGTTTTGTGATGCTGACCCTAACCAGTTGCGATAAGCCATTTTTTTTATTGTTGAGGTTGATTAATCAGATCTAATTTTGGCAAAGGGAACAATGGCTGTGATAGTACACCTGTTCTTGACTGTTATAGTGTCTATTTAGGTAAAACAATCTTTGGCTTACATGGGGAATCTCCAAAGGCCTCCCTTTAGAGTGGATGTAGGAGATAGGGTTTGATTTTGGAGGATTTCCCATGTGGGATGCTAAAATCTGGTTACAACAGGAGTATGCCATGTTAATGTGCCTTAGATAATCCACATCTCTAGGTCAGGCAATGATGAGCACATTGAACTATCCATGTGGCAGAGAAATCTCACAGGCCAGGCACAACGATGCAATTTTCAGGGGTGCGCTCTACCAATAAGAAAATAGCCTGTTGTGCCTTATAGGATGTCCTTCCATATCCTCTTTTCAGCTGCTTAGGATCAAGGAGAGCTAGTTCGGGGTTATGTGGAGAGGGTGGGGATTGACTTTTATCTCTTGGGCAATTCCAAGAAAGCTTTAATGTGCTCACTCCAATTGGGTGTATAAGGAAAGCAGGAAGAAATCCAGCATACTGTCTAGAAGGAAAGAACGCAATTTTTAAAAGCCTACAAAGGAGCCAGAAGAGAGTAATCATGTGCATGACCTATTTTTCTTCTGGTTTCCGGTCTAAGGAGTTCGAATAAATAAATTTTGCAGAGTTTTCTGGAGACTGGAGCTCTTTCTTCTTTGTAAGCTTTGTACATCTGAGACTAGCAGCTATTTTATCTCTTGGTTTTTTCCTTCATCTCCTTGTGCCCATGATGCTTTCCCCTTTTTTTCATTGATATACAAATAGGTACACCCTCATTACTTATTCCAAAAAAAGAAAAAGGAAAAAAAGAACTACCAAAGTACACAGCACTTTTAATGCCCAGAATCATGATAGATCTAGATAACATGAGAAACATCATCAATGGACGACGTAAAATCCTAAATCCAACTAAGAAGTTGATCATCAAAGTATGAACTCTATCATTAGACAATTACCAGAAAAAGAAAGCCTCTGCATAAGTTCCAAATTCCAACTAAGATGCAACTGAAACTGTCGGACCACTTTGGTGGACCAAATGTACAAACAAAACATTTGAAGGAAAATTTTATTCTACAAGTACGAGATTTATTCAAGACAAGATAAAGCGTATATGTTTTTTTAAGTTTAGTAATGTTTAAATTGTATTAATTAAGCAAAAATTTGGCAAGCCCACTACAAATGTTTCATATAACAGAAACTAGTTGAAAAAAAAAATTACACTACAATGATGGTGCTTCTTGTTCCAGAGGAATTCAAATAAAAGATAGGTAGATAAGGACCAACACCCACATAGCTGGTAGTAACTAAATTCATGATCCATGAGTTACTGTGGAGTGTGGCAGAGTTGGTAGATTACAATTAACCATCTAGCAAAAGGTTGGAAGGAAGATGTAGTCTCATGCATGCTCAACCCAAAAGTTACGTTCAAAAGCTAATTCATGAAGGCTTTAAACAGATTATTAGATGGCCAAAAAGCAACAGGCCCATGTATGTAGTAGTGGTGGTAGTTGGAGCAAAATAGGTACCCATCACAAGAGGTAGACAATTTGTAAGGAAGGTATTTCTGAACCTACTATTATATGTTGCACATCTCTATTAAATGACCATAGCTTCCCATCCTCAACCACAACCTCCTTCCCAAACAAAATTTCACTGCAAACCTTATCAACGAATGCAAACATTTTTAGAACAAAATTTCACTGCCATTATCATACTTAACTAGAGACTTATATTCTTAGTAAACCATTAAACCGCTTAATTACTACTCTCACAAACATACATAAATGTCTATATCCATATAGTTGCCTTCCTAACATGTTTCAAATTGTGGTATAAGCAATACCAATGTCCTTTTCCTTGATCTCTTACCATTCCTAAGCCAAATACATTGACCATTACAAGAGGATTATGTAAATGCTTAGTTTTGACATGTAGTGAACAGAGATGATACCAACCTCAGGCATCTAGCATGCCTCACAATGCATAAGTGCATTTAAAACTGATTACTGAGTACAAACTTGGTCACACTGAAATAGTTGACAACATGTCTATTATGACACAGGTAAGGTTCAATCATATATTGAACAAAACAAAAGAAAAAATCATAAAGTTCAGAAAAAAAAAAAAAGGAAGAAGAAAAGGAAGTGAAAAACTCGATACGTAAAAAGCTTTTTTTAAAGAAAAAAACAAAAGAACACTGTATATAAACTTGATAAATTACTATTACTACACTCAACACATAAATCAAGCTCACAAAAAAAATCACAAATATATCTATATTTCACATCATTATCTTTTTCCAAAGATAGTTGCTTCTAGTGCGGGTTCACTGACTCTAAAGTCTAAATTTATAGTAAGAAATCAATATTATACTAGTTAAGAGGTTGACATTGAAAGCGTATGCAATAATTATCAGGAAACAGGAAGATATTAAACCATTTGTTGTCGGTGGAAGGGCTTCTTCTTCAAGCAAGGTCCGCATACTCTCCAGTCTTGCAACAGCCATCTCTTGATCTGATCCATCTGACTCTGTATCCTTTTCTTCAGAAGACTGTGTATTCATAGCTCTGGGGTGTACCTTCTTTCGCTTCTTTTCTGTCATTTTTCTTGTTTTTCCCGAGGCTAAGTACTTTTTTATGAGCTCTCTTACTTCTTTTGGCACAGCCTCGCAACCCCTAATTTCCCCCCTTGAACTTGCTAAATGCTTTTTGAAGCGTGTAACGCCTCCAATCATGGTCCTATGACAATAATTACATTGCACATGGTGCCTATGTCCCCCAATCATTTTTCCATGTTCCCACCCTATGTCTCTGGCACGTGGCATTTTATTAAGTAATATTTAACAGCTCCCCTTCCCGGTTACAATTCCAATGCAATCTCAGCAGTCTGCAATCTGTAATACTGCATACAAGGAAAGACATACTTAAAAGGTGCAAATGAGAAATTTTTAATATATATATATATAAGATATATTTGATGTAAAAATGCATATTATAGCGAGTATTGAGCACTAATATGCTGAGAGATATTACTAAGGAAAGAGCTATTGCTACTCTTCTTTTTGCAACTTATGCACCATTAAAAGTAATTTTTCTCATTGATTGGCCTTCCTCTAACTTCACATCCTCTCATTCATCTCTCTGAAGTTTTCTGCAACCCTCCCCCCAAGATCTCCAGAATTTTCTCTTTTAGATGCCTTCCCCTAATTCTCTATTTCTGTAACTCTCCATTTTCATGAAAAGAATAAGATAAGAATGTTGAATATTATGATTGGAAGTAAAAAATCCATGGTTTCAACTGAATGAAAAGGAGAGGCGGGGTCTTTGGATAAGAAAAAAATCAGGAGTATGGAGTGATATATCCAAACTTATAGAAATCAATAGCATTTTCTGTCAATGGTCGTGATGCATGTGATTGCAAAATGCTTGGACTTCGTCCACTAGCCAGCATTTAGTTACAAGCCATCTGGCTGTCAGCCACAGAATCAGTTTAGATCCTCCATCCAACAGGTGATTCCACATACTCTATTTGGGCTTTCCATCCTCTCATAAGCCATTGATCAGAACACGACAACAAACTTCATTAGGGGCACATTCATTCTTTCACATCTCTCTCCACATGTGAATTGCTTTTAGCTATCACCAGTCTTGTAAAACCACTCACCAAGGAGCTGTAGGCATGGGATATGTAACCCTTGTTCATCATCTGGATGAGAATGGTGTTGGCTTCATCTGGTTTTATTTCCTTCTTAACACAGGACATCTATCAAAGCACTGTAGAAAAAGAGTATTAGGGTTCATTTCTGATTTGAATTTCCTTCTAGAGACCTTCTATAGTAGCTCTATAGACTACAAAATTATAGAAGAGGAACATAATATATTTGAGAAAGAAACAGTTGAAAATATATTTTAGATAGAAGAGAAAATTATACAGTCCTCAGAGATTAAAAGGGCAATATAATGAGGATCCAAAAGCAACAAAACATGAAGCAACTATAACATTCCCAATCGCACATGCAGTTGCAAACAAGGCTGCATATTTGCACATGCAGTTGCATATGTGATTTCTAAGCAAAGTTTGCACTATTAATATTGCTAAATCAATTGCCACCCCCATAATAAGTATATATCGAGAGAAATATCGATATAACCACAAAAGATAGAGAAACGAGGGAAACATTGGAAAAAAATGAAAATTTTGAATGAAACTTTGTGGGATGCTCCTTTCCAAAAAACTTTGTGGGATGTTGATTTAGACATATCTACACCCAAATAACTCAAAACATGACACCCCACCCGCGAAGGTTTTGGACCAGAAACTAATACATTATATATAAAAAGAAAAAAAATACATAAAAAAAAAACCTAATATTAAACATGTACTCCTGGTCTAGAATAGAGATGTTCATTGTAATCCTAACTTTGACTGGACATGAGACTCACAATTGCCCATGTTAAGATAACCCAGCCAAATGCTGCTTCAGTTGAAGCACCCCACCTCCTTAAATGTATGTCCAATAAAAATCACATATTGCTCATCTGCTATTACCAGGATTTGACTGAAAATATTACCAACCAATCTCGGGTTGCCTCACTCCAATCCTAAGTTATCTCCCTCCACTCCCGAATTATCTCACTCCATTCATGTTAGACTCGATAGCACTACAAAAGTAAAGAAAAAAACAAGTAAACTGTACAGAAAAATTAAACAACATTTTCAGGATTTTTCTTTCTAATTTTTGAGATTCAATTTTTTTCTCTTAATACACACACACACACAAACACACACACACACACACACACACACACACACATATATATATATATATATTTGTTTAAAATTTTAAAATAAATGATTTTTAATCAAAACATTTTTCCGGCCAACACATAAATCAAGTTACTTAAATTAGTATAGACAATAACAACAATTTGTTTTTTGAGATTTTTTGTTACATATAATACTACTTTTTTCTACTAGAAATACATAATATGACCTAATAATGGCAAACTGTTGATGAAATTGGTCACAATCATATGGTATAGGTAGTATATACTTGAAACATTTGAAACCACTAGAATTTAATTTTTTAAAAAAATACATTTTTAACTATTTTTTCATAAAATAAATGATGTTTTAATCTAAAAAATAACTTTTTTCTCCAGCCAACACTTAGATTGGTTTCTATTGTACACGTATATATATATATATATATATATATAGATAGATAGATAGATAGGTGGAAACCCATAAAAAATTGGTTTCTCAAACTTTTCAGGTTTTCAAATACACAAAACCTTGATGAAATGCATGCATTGCAACATATATGTGAATTGGAATGAATTTCCTTACAATTCAATGCTAAATGAAGAGAAGGAAATTTAAAAAAAAAAAAAAAGGTCTAACTATAACCTTATTTGATCTGGATTCTGAACTAAGAACAACACAAATCTCCATGAAAATTAGCTTGATATGCAAGAAGAGTTAATAAATTGTAAAGGAAAATTTAAATTTTTTTGGGAAGGATTAAAGGATTTTTAGAGGAAGAATGGTGGTTTCTGGTTGAGATATGCTTGAAACAGAAGGGTTGTTAGAAATATCCACCAATTTCAGCATACATAAACTAAGGTACACGTTAGTCGAGGACATTGAAAATGCATGTTCTGCGAGACCCATCATTTCCAAAGTTTGCGACGGCTAGGGACCGTAAGATTGTGCGAAAACAGGCCACCCGCTATGTGCTGTATGAGGAACAGCTCTATAAAAGATCATTCAACCACGTTTTGTTGCGCTGCCCAACAGAGGAAGAGAAGTCCAGCCAGTGATGCATGATTCGGTTATAAATGTGACCTGGATTGGCGATCAAGCTAATATGAACAGGATCAATAAGTATGATCAGATTGAACAAACAATTTATTTGGTTCTTTTTCCTAATTTTTCTTTAATTATCTTTGTTATGTCTCTTGGTTGCTTTGGTTTGATTGATGGTTGAACCAAAATGACATAACCACAAAATTACATAAGAGAGTATCCACTCGTTACATAAATGTCAACCACATGGATATGCACAACAAGAAACAAGAAGCTGAGAGAAACAACAACAACCACAACAATGCCTTACCCAGCTGGTTGTGGTCAGCACCACAATTCCTATTCTGCACTCAAAACTTTTATATTCCCCTCCATCAAACCCTTTCTGTCTTCCTCTAGCCATTTTGGATGTTCAGTTAGCAACCAACTTGCAAATACTCAAGAGCACTGCCATGGTCCTTTGTTTAGCATGTCCACACCATCTCAACCAACTTTCCTTTATTTCATCTCCTATAGGAGATACTTCAGACCCCCTTCGATACATTTATCCTTGAGTTTCTATGCATCCATCTCGGCACCCCCATTCTGGTTAGACTCCTCTTATGGATGTTTTTCTTCTCATTTGTCCAACAATCCACTCCAAAATATGATAGCTGTCTTATAGAATTTACCTTATAGCGAGTGGAATGCATTGGTCAAACACCACAAGAAGAACCACTTTTCTCAAGTCATTCAGCTATAATTATATGTGAAAGAACATCCAAAATATCTCCTTCTTAGGAACATCAAAATGAGAAACAGAAATGATCACTTTTAAGATATCTTGGCTCTTAATTCATGTACTCTCAGTTCTTAACATAAGATCGGTAAATAGGAAAAGAGGAAAGGCACCTAAAAACATACCATAGAAAAACTAAGTTGCACATATACACAAGCACACTGTTATCTTTCTAAAACGGAAAATAAATCAAAGAAATTCATGAGCATTGTTGTTACAACAACAGCCTATGTTTCATTCACTTGGATACAGGTGTTGGACATGGGCATGTGTCCAAGTATCGTATTTGTACGGCCACCATATATTAGGATATAGAGACTTGATTAAAAAAAGTTTTCTTGTCAGCCATAAAATACATGAACATATTATTCATTAAAAGAACAATTTTCACATAAAGGAGCTAAATAGCTTTCATTATTTATATCTAATGAATAAAATACTCAACTAGAAAACAAAGCAATTCTAAGCTTAAAATGCGGTAATATATAAGTCCACGTGATAATGGATTGGGTACATCCACATGTGATAATGCTCATCACTTATTTTTTCACTGTGCCATTGCTTCTGACACTTGGAGCTTCTTCATGAACCTGATCGAAATGGCTTGGTATAATTCCAAATCTACTCATGTTATTTTCAGCTTTTAGCCAGATGGACCCTTTGGGATGAGAGGAAACCCTTAATGGAATGTAGTTCCCTTCGTTATCAGTTAGAGCTTATGGAAGGAGCGTACTATAACTATAAGGATCTTTGAAGTTTGAAGGCAAAGAGAAGTCCTTAGCTGATTGTTGTAGGGAATTGGGGATTGATTTTCCATAACTCAAATTTCTTGAATGTTCAAAGCAAAGGACCACCTCTTGAATAACATACACCAAGATGCCTTCTCTTGAAATGAGCATATGAGCTGTCAATTCATCTATACTAAAGAAAAAAACGTAAGGACTCATAGCTGATCCTTGATGAACTATCGTTGTAGGAAACTCCTTTGTCTCAATCACTGCCCACTGATCTCACTCTAGTTAGTGTTCCCTCGTACATATCCTTAATGACCTCAATATACCTAATTGGTACTCCTTTGCCTCAAACCCACCAAACTGTCTACATATTTTATCATATGCTTTCCGCACCAGGTTTTGTTGGTCTCTTCCAACCATTGGTTGAAGCATGGTTCTTCATATCATCTGGTACCAGATTGTACTCACTGGTACAACCAGTTATACCGGCTAGCATGGAGTTTAAACTCAAAATCGGATTGGGGATTGTCGATTGTCCCGATCTTATACCGAGTTGGATCGGCAATCCAACTATGGATTGTCTGATCTAGAACCTATGCCAAAAAACATTTAAAAAAATATAGAAAAAATTCAAAAAAATTATAAAATATAAATAAATAAAAACAATTGAAATAAGTGTCTAAAAATTATTAAATATCATTTTATTAAACAATAATGTTGCATTCAAGCAATCGCCAAATCAATAATTGCAATTAATCTTAGTTACATTAGAATCCTAATTGGATCAATTATGGTTCAATTAGAACCCTAATTGGTCTAATTAAGGTTCAATTGCAGTCCTAAATAGCACAATAGCAAAAATCCCATCATTTCAACCCCTAATTGATCCAATTAGAAGTGTAATTTAATAAAACTTGTTTACACATCCCTAATTGGATCAATTATGGTTCAATTCGAATCCTAATTGGTCTAATTGAGGTTCAATTGCAGTCCCAAATCGCACAATTGCAAAACTCCCATCATTTCAACCCATAATTGATCCAATTAGAAGTATAATCTAATAAAAATTGCTCACACATCCCTAATTGGATCAATTATGGTTAATTGATCCATACCCATAGATTCTCTTGCAAACCCAATTATTTGGGTCCTTTTTAGGTTAGGATTTTATTATTATTTGTTGGAGTTTGACTAGGAAAGCATTTTAGAATTATGATTATCTAGGAAATTCGTGTGGAAGTTTTAGTAGGATGATATTTCATGTTTTAGATATTTTGGATCTATTTTAGTGTTTTTAGGACTCTTCAACTATATGTAATAGCTTCAGACTCCTTTATGTGATTAGGATTTAGGAATAAGTCTATCTAGAGGGTCTATTATTGGTGTATTGAGAGATGACATATTTTAAATAACATTTCACACAATGCGTTTTTGAGGTGTGACTCTTATTTCCCTAGTTTTGGTAAGATTCCATTACCAACCCTTGCTTCAGATTGGTGAGACTCCAATCTGTTCAAGGTCATGACAGTGAGATTCTACTAGATTATCCTTCTCTTCCCTTTATTCTTTTTTATTTTATGTATTATTCAAGCCTATACCCAAAGAGAACCATGCTACCTGCATCATTTTTGGTATTAGAGCTAAAACCTGGAAGATTAGAGATGGTGTTTTCCATTGTGTTTGAAGTTACAAAAAATAAATGTGCCCGAGTTATTATTGATGAAGATAGTGTTGACAACCTGATTTCTGAGGAACTTGTAAAAAAGAAAATAAGCCATGATCCTTCTGAAGCATTCGGAAATTTGAGTTAGCAAAGGTATTCCTTGGACCTTTTTTTCTTAAAAGGTACGCTTTCTACATTATTAAAAAATTATTCCAATGGAGAATCGTCATATTATATTTGGACAACCTTGGATATAAGAACCATGAACAAAATACGATGCAAACATTCATACATATATGGTCGAAGAATCAGACTTCATAGAGAATCACTACCTACTCCTGAAGTAAAATGAGTAGCAAAGAAGACGATACAAGAAACCAAGAGTGAAGATTCAAAATCAAAGGATGTTTCCAATGAGCAGAAAATTCCAGTTGAGGTTCAACCATTAAAAGTTGATCCAATTATGCATCAAGATGAGCCCATAACCCACAAATCCGAGAAAATTGATCAAATCAATCATCAACATTCTATTGTTCTTAAGGATGAAGATAGAGTATACTATGACGTTATTGGAATTGATAGATCAATTCAATTTCTTGTCGTAACATACTTCATCCTATAATATTTTCGAAGCCATAGATGATTAAAATCTAGGTTGCCAAGCTAACATTGAAGAGATGCAAGAACAAGTGGAAGAAGGAAATATATTAAAAATATCTCATTCAATGGGATTGAAGATCGCAGTACTGGTGCAAAATTTGAAGACGAGTTTTCTCCAACCAAGGGAGAATGATGTTGAATAATTAGCAAACCCAGTCCAATTATTGGCATGTTCTGGCCCATACTTGCTAATGTCATACCCATGGATTCTCTAGCAAACCCAATTATTTGGGTCCTTTTTAGGTTAGAATTTTATTATTATTTGTTAGAGTTTGATTGGGAAAGCATTTTAGAATTATAATTATATAGGAAATTCTTGTGGAAGTTTCAGTAGGATAATATTTCATGTTTTAGGTTATCTGGGAAGGCATTTTAGAACTATGATTATCTAGGAAATTCTTGTAGAAGTTTTAGTAGGAAATTCGTGTGGAAGATTTAGCAGGAAATTAGTATGACTTCACGTTTTGGTGTTTTTAGGACTCTTGAACTATATATATTAGATTAGGACTTTTTTTTATGTATTTAGGATTTAGGAATAAGTCTATATAAAGGGTTTATTATTAGTATATTGAGAGATGACGATTTTTTAATAATATTTTACACAATATGTGTTTTTGAGGTGTGAATCTTCTTATTTCTCTGGTTTTGATGAGACTCTATTACCAACCCTTGCTTCAGATCATGGTTTTAAATTTCGCCGGCATGCCGCGGAAATGTCGCCATTTCCCCCCTTGGTGAAATGGCGATATTCCCCATTTCGGCGAAATATCTACAAAATCTGTTAAAATGTCAGCAGGCCCCCTTTGGCAAAATGTCTGGCGAAATCGAAATTTAAAACCTTGCTTCAGGTTAGTGAGACTCAATTTGTTCAAGGTCCTGACAGTGAGACTTTGTCGTATTATCCTTCGATTCCCTTTATTCTTTACTTATTTTATTTATTATTCAAGCCTATATCCGAAGTGAACCACGCTGTCCTGCATCAATACACATTTCAAAGCCAATTCCCTTATGTCCAATTTTAGAGGTGACAGAACCAACCAACGCTCAGAAGAAGCTATGTTGAACAAGGACATTTTTATGACAATATTGCTGTTATGACAATATTGCTGCATAGTAATAATAGCCCGACCAACTAGTTCAATACAATATTCTAGGATGCAAGTTGAGATGAGTTGAAAGAGAAAATCTATAATCTTAATGACAATGTTTTATTGTAGGGAGGTGATTAACAATGTTACATAACCCTTGAGGGAGAAAGAGAATGATAGAGGGGGAGATTAGAGCTATGCATACAAACAATTTACTTCAAAAACAATATTCACTGAATAATAATAATATCTTCACTCACAGTAATGCTTGGAAGACCCACCATCCTCCTATCTAAAGGCCCACCTAGCCTGTGTGATGCTAGATCACCATTAAAAGTTAAAAATGAATAAATAAATAAATAAAGAAGATGAATAAGGAGGAAATTGAGCAGAGAAATTCTTATCTTATAGTGTCATGAAACAAAGAAGACATCCTAAACAACGTTGGTTTGTCAATGAAAAGGAATTCAAAGTTTCAAATGGGAATCATAACACACCTATGAATTAAAAGACAGAAATTGATGGAGATCCTCAATACTGATCAATTGCAATTTGGGTGGTTTTACTGTGTGTTGGGCATTATGCAAGGAGCACAATAGGCATATTTTTTAAGATAAAGGGAAAGAAACAAAGTAAGCCAAGTGAAGAAACTGTCCATCATACCTTTTACAATTGGACTTCAATTTTACATATTTTTCATAGGCTGGGGTTTGAGGATTTCTTGGACGATGTTACGATCCTGAGTGTTAAGTGCTTAACCGAATGAGTTTCCATAAGTCCCAGGCTTTCGGGACAACGGTTTGGCACGTAACGAATGGTATCAGAGCCATCACCACGTCACGGGTTCAAGTCACGGAAGAAGCAAATATAGGCTGGATTAAAATGCCTTGGTATTATGTATGCGCATAGTGCCAAGTCATTGAATACTAGTAGGTGGATGAGTAGAGCCACCAAGAAGATGGGGGCTACTGGCGGGTCAGTGTCGATAGAGTGGATTGCCGTGGACGTCGGCTACGGAAGCTTGGTGGTGTTACGATCCTGAGTGTTAAGTGCTTAACCGAATGAGTTTCCATAAGTCCCAGGGCTTTTGGAACAACGGTCTGGCACTTAACAGATGAATGGAGGAATGTAATGCTTATGTAAAACAATATGATGATTGGTCGTTTAAGGTTGTACTTAGCCACTACACACACTTTGCATACTCACATTTTCTTTCCTTTCTCAATAATTCAGTCTCTTTCTCCAAAAAAGAAATGAAATTTAGATTGCTAAAAAGCAATCGATTACATGACTGATTTCGAGCTCCTAAAGCAAGTTCCAGCAAAGCTAATGCAGTGATGGATAGGCTTACTACTTACCTCATACTTAATTTTGATTTAGAAATATGGACTTCTGATATTGCTTACATAAGAATGCTTGGGTCTGTGTCTTTGTGTGTGCGCGCGTGCATGTAAAGTTTCACAGATACTAGATATTGGTTCCAATGCCAAAAGAGATCTCAGGAGAAACAGAATAATTCAATTCTCATCATTTCAGTTCGTCCAGTTCAATTCATTTCTTTCATTTTCGTGATCATCAGATCATAAAACAAATAATTAAAAAAAAAAAAGAGAGGAAAAAAAAGAAGGAATTACCCCTTAAAGGCCTCTTCCGATACAAGATGGAGAAGCCGAAACACAGAATCCTCGTACTGTACAGTAGATCTGAAAGCCATTGAAGACGATATTAAAAGTAAATGATAAAAAAATCGATATGAGAGGGAGCACTATTTCAAATTCATCAGTAATTAGGATTTAAGCAAAACCTTCGATTGAATTCTTCTACTTGAAGATAATAAACTCCATGATCAAAAGCATGTCGACGCTGATTTCGGTGTTAATCGTCGATTCAGTCCGGCTAGCGTTTTTCGTCTCGGATCAAAACGGCCGGTTATACGGGGAAAGGCAGAAGAGTGTCGGAACAGAAAAGCCCTAGAACCGTTTATCGCTCTCTAATTTTCCGGCTCTTTTTCTGCCTTTCTCGCTCATTAATATGAGTGTCGTCTACCGTGCCGTTTCGTTTTGGATTCGGGGTGGTCAACGTCACGGAACGTGATTGACGAAACAATTTCAATTTGTCATGTATGCACGGTTTAACGTAACGATCATAACGGTAGAATTAGTCCTTATTATACCGGAAGTAACGGTTCAAATATGAGTTAGTCTATGGTGCCGACATTTTCTCAACCATATAGTGGAGAACGTTATCTAAGCCGTCAAATTTTTTTATATATAAAATCTCAACCGTTAACAATCGGTTGGTACCACTATGCCGAGGTTGGCATAGTAGAATTCGCTATTCAAATAATTGGAGGCTATTTTTAAAATTTATTTTATTATAAAAATAGAGATAGGGGATAAGAACTAGGGGTGTAATTTGGTCGGTTTGATTCGGTTTAATGGTGAAACCTAAACCAAACTAAATTACATTACACTTGTAATTGTAGTTGGTGGTTTTGTGAATAGTCACCAAGAGTTGAATTATTGATCGACGGGAACCTAAATCAACGAGTGATTGTATCTCGTCTCTAAAAGAATCAAAGAGCCAAACTGGTGGACCGCCTAATACCGGTCGAACCAAGCTAGGGAAAATAGTGAGCAAAGGCGACGAACTACGTGAGCACACTTCAGAGCTATGTTTTTTAGGAATCTAATGCCTTTTTCTTCATCTGTCTCGAATGAGGGAAATGAGCTAGTATTTATAGCTTTTGGAAGAGAGTTAATTGCAGTTAGAATTCCAAACCACCGTTTCTAACGGTGGTTAAAACATTCACCTGGGATAGTACGTATAATGTACCCTAGTCTCCTAGGTGGACCAATCACAAGTTGTTTGGATAATTACAAGTTTGTCACTAAGAAACCGTGACACGGCCTATAATCCCAATACGACCAGTGTTGGCACACCTCACGACCCTCATTTCCTTCACATTCTATTTTCCCCCAGATAATGTAATCTTGCCTTCAATGTCGTCGAGCATCGCTCTAGACAGAGGTAGTATTGCCTTTAACGTCGTCGAGCATCGCTCTAAACGGGGGTAGTATCGCCTTCAACTTCGTCGAGCATCGCTCTAGATGGATGTAGTATCGCCTTCAACGTCGTCGAGCATCGCTCTAGACAGAGGTAGTATCACCTTTAACATCGTCGAGCATCGCTTTAGACGGAGGTATTATTGCCTTCAATGTCGTCGAGCCTCGCTCTAGACGAAGGTAGTATCACTTTCACCGTCTTTAAACATCACTCTAGATGGAGGTAGTATTGCCTTCAACGTCATTGAACATCACTTTAGACGGAAGTAGTAAGAACCTGAATAATCCCTAAAAATCTTAACTTGAGACCTTATGGTAAAATAGTAATTTGATGAGTAGGTAATTTAATTTAATTTATTAATTATGATTAGCACACTTAAAATCCTTAAATCCTATAAGACGCACTAGCAATTCCTTAAGTTGCTAAAACTGTTCAGGTCAGCCAGATAAACTTAGGAAGCAGAATAGGTCAGATAACTTAACTTAGCAGTTAAATAGGAAATAATATGATGTATCGACCTAACCTTTCCAATTTATGCATATTTATATTTTAGTCCTATGTGATGATTCTTTCCTTTGTTTGGATCGCCAATCGGGTTAAATCCGACCATGCGATCGAGTGTGTTGTGCGTAGTGGGCCTTAGTGCTATACACAATAGCATGACCCATTTTAATATTTGAAGTTGTGTTTGGATCATTTAGAGCAAGCTTGTGATGGGTGGTTAGGATTTATTTTAACTTTTGTGTTTGTTTGTGTGGCTAGGATTGAAGGAGAAGGGGGAGTTGGTGGTGGGAATACCAACTCCCACCAACTATTCAATCCTATGGCCAAGATTAGAGTGATTAATTTGGAGGGCTATGATGTTGTTGAGAGGAGACATGTGGTATGGGTTTCCTTGTTTGAGAGAATCTCATGTTTCTCTCTTGGTTGGGAGGTTTTGTGCTTGGAGCTTGAAGGAGAAGAATGGATTTGTATGCTTGAAATATCGCATTTCTTTCTTGCATTTTGCTAAGGTAAGTAGATACCTTCATTTTTGTTCATGGATTGAAGTAGACTCTTGATCATTTACTTTATCTTCTAGTTCATGCAAGTCATATATGTTAAGGAAATGGATTTGAATGTCTTGATTTGCATGTTATGGAAGAACCATGTTATTGGGATGGAATGTGAATGGATTTGATTTGATAATGCATGTGTGAGTAATTTTCCTTGTTGTATCTTCATTTAAGTGAGAAACCCCTTTATTTTGGCTGATTCGCGACGTTCAACGACATCCTCGGTGTACCGAACGCATTCTAGGCCGTCGGTGAACTGCTCGGTGCACTGAGCAGGTCGCTGAGCTTCTGGAGTGAACCTGGCCTTTTGTTTTGGTCGCCGAGTATCAGTTCGGCGCCCCGAGTGGGCTTTGGTGCGCCGAAGAGGTCGTCGAGGATGGAGTCCTTGGAATTGTCGCCGATTCTCAGTTCGGTGCGCCGAGCCACCCATACTTGTCCCTTTTAGCTGAAATTTCACATATAAGCACTTTCTGACCTAATTAAACTGAATTTGATGTTGTTTTCACTAGTTTATCATTATTTAATGTAGTTGTTCTTTAAGGACCCTAAATTGAGTAAGTTTCCTTGGAATTAGTCACTTTCCTTTAATACGTCTGATTGACGTGGAACTTGTACATAACCTAGGATCGATCTAATTGTATCAAGTATGATGTTGTATTGAGTTCAAATGAGATTGTTCTATACTTGCTTCCTCATGGAAACATTTCCATGTATTTATGAAATATGAATGTTAGGCTTGGGTTGATTAATATACTTATAGTTGATGGTACATCTGATGCATAAAATGTGATTGCATAGTTAATTTCATATGGTTGCTTCTCAATGGACCCATTTCGTGTTACTCAAACTATGACTTGTATTACATGTGAGATTGATGATTTACACTCTCATTGGTTGTTATTACACCTTGTACACAATAAATTAAATGCTTAGTTAGCATGCACTGCTACACATGCACTGCATTGACTCGAGACCATAGCATGGTCAAAGAGAAATACCCTGTTATCCGAGACCACACGGATGAGTCTCGTGAGTTAAATAAGAGGGATGTGATGAGAATTCCACATCTAGTGAGGAGACTAGCAAGGACGAGTTGAGGGATTAGCTACCCCAAGAAACTCATTGCCCAAGGGCATTTATCAAAGGATCCGCACGTTGGTGTAAGCTTGGAAGATGATATTACCCAAGGATCCGCACGTTGGTGTAAGCTTGGATGAAATATCAGAAAGAGAAACCTCTGTAGTATGTCGAGTGTTATGATTTCCTAAGGGATCCACACATTGGTGCAAGCCTCGGAGATTACCCTTGATAAATGATAAGTGGGGGGATTGTGCCTCCTTGGTTGAAAACTCATAAAACTATGCTGTACACATAGAATAGTCCTATTCCATAGCCGTAAATACGGGGGGTGAATTCACGTTGGTGGGACATCTTGGATGAATTCACGTTGGTGGGACATCTTGGATAGAGACTAGATCAAGATGAAACATGCCATCCTTACATACTGACAGACTGCATTACATACTAGATTGCTTGATTAGCCCACCTTGGTGATTATTGTAAATAGGTGCACAACATACATAATAAAGACTCGACCTCATGTATTTCATTTCATTATCATTTCTTTATTGTGTGGACTGGAAATATTGAGTAGTGTCTTGAATCTAAGTTAATCGTGCACAATTATGAAGTTATTTACTTACTGGCTAGTGTACCTCATGCTTTTAGCAAACAACTTTCAGGATCTTTAGACGAGAAGGCTGCTAAGGAGAGTGAAGTCAAGGAGAACCTTTCAGGTTGAGAAGTTTAGTCGTGAAGAGAGAGCCTGGTTTAGGTACCGCACTCTGATAGAACTTTAGTATTTGTCTAGAATTAGACTTTTCCTCTTTTAGAACTTATCAGTTTAGATTTTGTAATTTAGTTACTTATATGTTACTAGAACTGTATATAACTTCCGCTTATGTTTTGACTATTGTATTCCACTCCTGTAGAGATATGGGGTGAGAGTTACAAATGAATCAGAAGTCTCAGGAATTGGGATTTTCTGGTTGGTTCATGACAGAGGTAGTATCACCTTGAACGTTGTTGAGCAGCGCTCTAGACGGAGGTAGTGTCACCTTCAACGTCGTTGAGCATCGCTCTAGACAGTATTATCACTGTGGAGTACCTGCTGATATTAGTTTTATTGCATGTTCATTGTATAGTGTTGATCATCACGTGACTTATGTAATAAAGGGTCATCTTGGTAGCGCACTACCTTCTCCCCATATCTATGTCTTGGTCGTACATTCTTTGAATCGATTCCTTGAACCGACCGGGGTTCTTCCATAGGAAGTAGTGATGCAACTCAGTTCAGTTTAAACCGAAACCGAACCGACTTTGGTTCGGTTTGGGTTGGGATTCCATATATATGGTTTGATTATGGTTTAGAAAAATCCAAACCGAATTAGTTTAATTCGGTTTTGGGTTGAGCCCTCGGTTAAACCAAACCAACCCGAAACCCAAACCAAATTGAACCAAACCAAATGAAACATAATTCAATTTATTATATATGCCCAGTCCCCGCGCATAGGATGCAGCGTGAGCCCCATGCATGCCACGACGCATGGGTTGCCGCGCAGTAGCGCACGGGCTGCAGCGCGCGCCCCACACATGGGTTGCCGCGCAGCAGCACCCCACGCATGGGCTGCCGCGTGCGCCCCGCATTTGTGATTCTATGTAGGGTCCCACATTGGTTGGGGATTAGAAAATCCTCCAACTGATGCACTCTAAGTAGAAGTGCTCATTGGTCTTACGACCTAAGAAGGTAAACCAAAAAGTTTTTGGTCAGCCTTAAGAAGATAGACTGGATCGGACGATTTTAGACCGGATCGGTTCTATCATATGTTTAATAATTATAATTTTAAGTTTAATATGCTTAAGAAGTATGGGTGGTCCTATTTTTCAGACCACCAACCCCTTGAAACCCTGGTTTCTTCTTCGCCAAACTAAACCGAATTTCTAATTCGGTTTGGGTTTCGGTTTTTTTAATTTAATTTGGTTTGGTTATGGGTTTTTCAATTTGGTTTCAAATTCGGTTTGGTTCGGTTTTGGGTTGGTGTCATTTTATTTCGGTTTGGTTTAGGGTTGAGGTCAACCCGAACCTAATCGACCCGAGTTGCACCTCTAATAGGAAGTTCCCGAGGGTTCTACCCCTCGATATCAGTGGGGGCCTTACCACATGTCAGTCATACTCTTGACATGTGGCGGTTTATTATTGGGTTATTTGCCCATACCATTTCTCATATCTACATTTCAGTCCCCCTGACCACGACAATTATCTTCAAGATATTGGCGTGGTCATGGTATAGTTTGACTAATATTGTGTTTTTTTTTTCTTTGGGCTTTGGTACCTATACCAGTCCACCTGGGGCTTGATAATAACAAATCATAATTGTGGTGTCTTGTGCCACCTCACCCGTAGGCGGGGATGCTTGGATGTCCACTCTGCTCTTGAGGTCTGGTGATAGCCATCACTTTCCCCTTGCTCTTGAAGTTTGATGACAACCATAGTAATCCTTACAAGACTTAACTTCTTTTTTGAAATAAATAATGATTATTTTCCTAGCGCCACCTCACCCGCAAGTGGGGATGCCTTGGATGTCCCCTTGCTGTTACCGCTGTTCAGTCTTCCCGAAATTGCTATTATCGTTTGGATTGATCCTCACGGGATCAATTCCTCTCCTTTTTTTTTTCTTGTTACTGCAGTTCTTCATTCCCGGACTGCCTTGGTCATTTGGATTGATCGTCACGGGATCAATTCCTTTTTTTTTCTTTTTTCTTTTTGTTACCGTAGTTCTTCCTTCATGATCTGCCTTGGTTGTTTGGATTGATCCTCATGGGATCAATTCCCCTTTCTTTTCTTTTCTTGTTACTGCAATTATTCCTTCCCGGACTACCTTGTTGTTTGGATTGATCCTCATGGGATCAAATCCCCTTTATTTTTTCTTCTTTTCTTGTTGTCGTATTTCTTCCTTCCCAAACTGCCTTGACCGTTTGGATTGATCCTCACAGAATCAATTCCTTTTTTTTCTCCTTCTTTTCTTGTTATCGCAGTTCTTCCTTCCCTGACTGCCCCTTTGTATTGATCCTCACGGGATCAATTCCTTTTTCTTTCTTTTCTTGTTACCGCTGTTCTTCCTTCCCGGACTGCCTTGGTCGTTTGGATTGATCGTCACGAGATCAATTTCCCCCCATTTTATTTCCTTTTCTTGTTATCGTAGTTCTTCCTTCCTAGACTGCCATGGTCGTTTGGATTGATCCTCACGGGATCAATTCCTTTTCTTTTCTATTCTTGTTACCACAGTTCTTCCTTTCCGAATTGCCTTGATCGTTTGGATTGATCCTCACGGGATCAATTACCCTTTTTTTTAATGGCAAGACAGAGAGATTCTTATGGGCCTGCTCCCTTGAAGTATTCAGATGAGGATGGTCCTCCTCATCATCTAACGAACTGTACTGACAACGCTCTTATCGATGATTGCCTTTGGAAGAGGGTACCTCCTAGTCCTGTTATACCAGAGGGTCTCATGAATGTGAAGGCATGTCCTTTCCCGTCAACAGATGTTAAAGTGGGTATAGATCCTCCCTTGGAATCTATTCCTCGTATTATTATCCAATCCGGGGCTTATCCTCCTAGCCAGGTGCGATTTAAGTCGCATCCCGGTCATCCTATCAGTTGGCGCTAGTGGTGTTGGGATATTCTAGATGTTGACTTCTATCAGTAAAAGCTTCAGAAGTGCGGTTTGAGGGATGCCATACAGGCGTGCATGGAGTCGACTATTATCGTTGACAAAGAGGCAATCTTTTAACTACTTTGTCGTTGGAATACTACCACCCCTTTTTTGGAGGATGTTTCTGTGTTACTTGGCCCGAAGATTGTTGGTGATACTGATCCTGCCAACCTTACTCCTAGTGTTGACGAGCTGCGCCTCATCAGGTAATTAAACAAGGCACAAGTCTTGGCGGCTACTCCTTCCAAGTATTCTTCTCGTTCTAGCTTGAAGGAGTCGAAGAAGAATTCTTCCTACAGCGGCTGGATCCGTTATTTCTTCAAAGACAATTATGGAGTTTAAAGGGGAAGATGATGTTCCCGAGTCATCTACTGGTGTTGGGTATTCTGCAGATTATATGTTCAAGGCTTTTCTCGCTCTCTTCCTCTTGAGATTTCTCTTCGAGGGTTTGCCACATGAGAAAGTGCAGATCGTCACTTTCTTATGGCAATACGGATGGCACAGGGCGCCTGATTTCCCCTTGCAGCTATGTTCTTAGGAACTCTCTATTATAGGATGGATCTGTTGGTGGAGGATCTGTCCTCCTCCGGTGGCAGGTGTGACATTGAATCTTTCATTCCTACTGTCTTCTTACAACTCTTCATATTTGAACGATTTAGAGAGTATTTCCCTTGTCCTCGTACATTCTTGGATGATGACGGGAAATGCCTATGGGTAGGCATGTACAAATGGGCTGCACGGCACGGCCCAACACGAACGTGCGCGGGCCGCGCGTGCTTCGTGCCTGGCACGGCTCAACACGATAAGCTTTCAGGCCGTGCCCATCAATACAGACCTCAGGTCATGCCGTGCCAGGCACACAACACGACCCAAAAGACCAAAACGCCTTAATTATATATATATATAAAGACTTAAAATATCATTTGTTATTATCTCCAAATATTTTTAATGATAATAATAATTAATTATTTAAAAACCAAAAGATCAAAA
>JAUPMG010218186.1:0-23340 GCA_031762675.1 Pachysandra terminalis
TATTTTTGTGTTAAAGGGTTTTATAACAAGTTCCAACAAAAAAAAAAATTATTGTTTAATTATTAATACTTATATATGTATATGTATTATATTGATGTTTTTTTTGAACCCGTTTTTTGAACAAGATACGTATTAAACACGAATTATTTATTAAACGTATTTTTTACGTTTCCGTTTATTTGACCCTTTTTTTGACTACGTTTTTTAAAATTAAACTCGTATTTTTCCCGTTCTGTTTGACGTTTCACGTTTTGCTAACAATGGTCTCAACGATGCCAAGGCTAAACAACTTTCATTACCATGAATATCTACTGATCGTCAACACCCATATCAAGGTATCGTGAGGCTCGCCAACACTTGGTCGTATTTGGGGTTACAGGCCATGGCACGGTCTCTCAGTGGCAAACCTGTAATTCATCAAACAACTTGTGATTGGTCCACCTAAGAGACTGGGGTACATGATGCGTACTATCCCAAAGTGAACGTTTTAACTACCGTCAGAAACGATGATTAGTAATGCTAACTACAGTGAACTCTCTTCCAAAAGCTATAAATACTGGCTCACTTCTCTCATTTAGGAGGATGATGAAAACGACGAGGATGAAAGAGGGGGGAGACCTCTAACGAAATTACCAAACCTTGAACTACGTCTGACTTGATCCCTGTTTAGGTAAGTAGGCAACCTGTAGATGGTTCAATAATAATCTCAATTAGAGCCCTAGGGCTTAGAGAAGCTCCAACACCTTGACCCATTATCTCCCTTAGCTTGGTTCGACCGGTGTTAAATGGTCCACCAATTTGACTCTTTAGTTTTTCTAGAGATGGGATACGGTCACTCGCTGATTTAGTTTTCCGTCGATCAATAATATCATACTTGGTGAGTTCCTCACAAAACCACCCACAAAACAATCCCTAATTATATTAAATATTTTATCATATTATTGAGAAAATTTTAAAAATATTTTGGCACGCTTTCGGATGGACCCTCTCCCTTAATAGTTTAGATAGGTATATTTATCATATTATTACTTTCTGGGTAAATATGTTTTCTCATATATATGATAATCCTCATTTTTGGCATACCATGTCATCAAAATAGGAAAATGTGGTGGCCCGGTCATATGCCACATCATTGCCATCCTCATTTTTCGCATACCATGTCATCAAAATAGGAAAAGGTGGTGGCCCGATCATATGCCACATCATTGCCATGTCATCACCAATGGACTACCAAGTTGGCATAAAATCAAGAATTAAGAAAATAACATTTTTGAGGATTTGACAAAACTAGGTTCGTCTGGCATCCTTGACGAACAAAATAGACTCTTGCCTAACATATTAACCCTTCCAGATCTCTTGGCAAACAACATAGATGGAATTGAACGGGCATATTGTCACGCCCCAAAATCTGGGATATTGATCTCAAGGATCCCAAGAGGCGACCTTCGAATCCAACCCTTGAATTCGGCAACCAACCACAATCCTCAACAAGAAACATACATGCGGAAGCCAAAAGCAAAAATTTAAACCATCATTTAAAATCAGAAGTCATAACATCATGGGTTCAAACCCATACCAAAAACTAAGTCAAACTTAAATATTCATCTAATCTGTTACATTCAATTCAAAATAAATCAAAAACAGCAACGAAACTCCTACTCTACTATGCATCCTCCGTCTCGATCCGTCTCATTAACCTGTTGAACAAACAACGCGTAATAGGCGTGAGCTTATGAGGCCCAATAAGTAACCAAAATCCTACATCTCATAACACAACCATACACATTATATACATCAGTTTATGCAACCACAAATCATAAGAATATTTATCTACAATAATCAAGGCAATAAAGTTGAACACATAAGACAGTACATAAATGAAAGTATGCAATTATGATAATCATGAAATAAATGCTTATGAAATGAGAATGAATGATGAGATGCAATGATATGAAAGATGAATAATGCGCACATCAAGAATGAATGCAACATAGTGATCAGCTGCTTCCAAGTAAACGTTACTTGGCACTCTACACTCTCTCGCATCCCACGTGTACAACGTGGTTTTAGGGGATTTTTAAGCCATGGGACTCAATTCTCATAACTATTGTTTCTATCAAGTTTAGGGATTCACACCCAAGGAGTCCGCACAGGGATCATCCCTTGTAACAACCCACTCCACCCGACACAAAATTGTCCACTTTTGGCTCCCCCGAATTAGACTTCCTAGGGGGTCACCCATCCTGGTACTACTCCTGCCTAAGCACGCTTAACTGCGGAGTTCTGATTGGGTTCACGGCCATCACGACTTTAAAACGCGTTATGACATAGAAGGGTGTGAATATACATACAAGTACTTCACCTTCACCTGCCCAGGCAATGTGGGATTGTGCAACCTGTAGCTCGCCCAGTGTTTGTAGCCTGCCAGCCCCTTGGGCCTCATCCATGAGACACCCGCCCACGTAGGTCACCATCCCGATGGCCGAACCCCTATGTGGGTGGCACGTATCTCGAGGTGAGACCTTCAAGATCCACATCTGGACCATGACTCACAACAACAATCATATTACAAGAGGTACTTATAACTCAGGTAAACAAAATTTGAGTGCGGAAACAAACTTCTAATAATTCCAATTAATCAAAAGTTAGCTTCAGAAGAGCCTACAACCAATTAATAACTTAAGCAATCCTATTACATCAGTTCTATCTATGATTCGAAACGGAAATAAACTAAAAACAACACTAATTCAAAATCCACGGCCAACTAGCAATCCAACTCAACCTGCAACATGAAATGTAGCGTGAGCACGGAATGCCTAGTAAACCCAATTTTGTCACCCATCCTTGTACCATACCGTTAATCCAAACATACCATAATATCATGCTAAACAATAAATGGAAAAAAAAATATTGATAAAGACACATGCATAGTGGAAGTTAGCAAACACACATAAGAAACTAAATTACAAAGAAAGATGAATGTATGAAGAATGAGTGAATACACATCATGGAATGCTCAAACAATTATATGAATGAATCTAATGCATGTCCTAGCCAATGATCAGTCGGTTTCAAGTTGCCTTGGCTTCCTTTTTACTACAGCTGGAAGACTCTTTCATATCATGCAATAGCAATTACAGGGCATTCATTTTACTATAGCTGAATACTACTCTCTTAATCTGTCACGCCCCAAAGCCCGTGTCACAAATTCCAATGAGGGACAACACGAATCTCGAGGTGAGACCTTCGGGATCCACGCATGGACCGCGGATTTCTAGCAAACCTAAAGCAAAATAAAAGTACCAGCTACCTTTATTTAATCAATGATCAGAATGCGAAAGTCGAAAAATTTGAATAATTCAAATCAAATCTCAGTCTATGACTTCAGCTGAGTCATGACTGGCCCAAAATCAAGTATAAACTAAGTAATAATTTAAAACAGTAATTTGATGTTTCTCAAAACAATTCCAAGTTTAACAACACCAAAGAATGCACAATCAGCAGCCATATCCATGTCCATGATCAACTTACTTAACCTGTTGTAGACACCCCAATTTGCAAGAAAAAAAATACTTTTTGATCTTTGCAGCTTCTGGAGGCTTGGGCTTGGCACCTTTTTATCCCAGATCTTAATTCTCAATCATAAATCCACTTGAGCTCGAATTCTCATTGAAATCCCCAAAAAATCCATGAAATCACCAAAATACCCTTAGGGGACTCCATGTGCTTTGTCACTTCTCCAAAATCCAGTTCTGACAACATAATTGAATTCTCGGCTGAAAATGCATTCCAGTAAGTATACTTTCACCTAGTTCCGAGATCATAGGAGAAAGTTACCGTTTTGCCCCCGATATTTTTTGTGTCATATTTGAGACTTTTGGATGTCAGAAAAATATTCCAACTCCAGATTTGGCATTTTCGTGCAAAATCCGAGATTAGTGATAAGAGAGGCATTTTAGGTATTTGATAATATTTTAAATGGGTTTCAAATAATCAAAAGTAGGAAATTAGGCATAAATAATTATTAAAAGAAAATGAAAAAAGAGAGGTGTTTAGATTAGAGTTTGTTTTAGGAAATAGATTAGGTTGGGTTTAGATTAAGAGATTAGATAAGATTAGGAAAATAAATAAAATGTTTTTTTCCTTTTAATTCGTTGGAAATAGTTAAAAAAAAAAAGAAAAGGAAAGGAAACTAGAGAAGGACGAATCGTACAAGGTTCTTCTACTTCTCCTTATTCTTAGGACTTTAGATTAGGGTTTTGAAACAAGGGATAATGGAGAAGAAGAGATAGAGATTGAGAAGGAGAAGAAAAAGGGATTAGATTGAGAGGAAGAAGAGATGAGGATTAAAGAAGAATTTGAATCCAATGAGGAGAGGGGGTTGAAGAAAATCTATAAAAAGGAGTTAAGGTTGGAGAAAAGGAAAAACAAAAGGGTAAAAAATCGAAAAGGGATGAAATGAGCAAACCCTAATCCGAATCTGGTAATATTTTTTTGCAAAACTCTTGTTCTTCCCTTTGATTATTCTGCATTAACTCCATTCTCCTCTCTTGTTCATCAACCCATTCAACCCTAACTAAAACCCCATACCTGCAAACCAGAATTTTTCTGGTCGTTTTCCTCGAACCTAAACCATATTTTTCTGGTCGTTCTTCCCAAATCTAACCCGAAACTCCAGATTTAATTTCTAATTTTTTTTCTACAAGGCGAAACCCAGTTCATATATTCCATCTGAGCCATCACCAAACCTCATAAACCCTTGGCAAAACCCTGTAGAAACCCTATTTGGGCCTTAGGAAATCAGTCGTAGAAACCCATCTTCTTTTCATTAAAAAATCTGTTTAATTTCTCAATTAAGCTTAGATACAAGATCTTCAGAACAAGTGCGATCAAAAGCGAAGAGATGATTGCTGCTCATCTACTACAAGTAAATTTTTTATAATTATTCATTAAAAGCACTCGTTTAAATGATGAGGTGTTATGGATTTTTTATGTAGATTTGTTTCATTCTCCCGATTCGATTTATCTGATATATAGTGTGTTCTTGTATTTTATCTCTATTTTCTTAGTTTTTTCTGAGTTTGATTTACGTTGAGGTGATTGTTCTACTTAATGGGCTGCTCAGATTATGAAGGGTTTTGATTAATCCAAGCTTTTTCCTAATGGGATAGGTCATCACCATTGCGAGTTCTGGTATTTGATGTGTGTTACAAATTGCTTAGCATTTACTTGAAGTGACGTGGTTTTGTAGATTTATTCTTATTTGATCTCAATCATGTTATTTTAATAGGTTCATCGAGTATCAAATATTTGAGGTTCGTATGCCATCATCTTAGATGTAGGTTGAGAATATCATATTTTTTAATATCTTCAGATTTTTAGATTTTGTTTTCTTAGGTTTTTTCCTTTTTTAAATACTTTTAAGATTATTCTTTTGTTTTCTTTACTTTCTAGGTTTATTTTATTATTTTATTGTTTTAGTTTAATTTGCCAAATAAAATTAAACCAAGTAACCGATTGAACTGGAAGAGAGTGGGTGCCTAACACTTTCCCGCTATCTTAACTAAACCTCCCTACCCAATTTGGTTAGACCTTGTTTCAAATCTTATTTTTTGGGTCTATTTTAGAATTTAATTGACCTACCTAGGTGACCATTCACACCTGAACCCAATGAATGGTGGCGACTCTAATCAACCCGATCTATCTGGGGTCCACCCGACCCGAGGTAGTTCACAACTGGCGACTTTGCTGGGGAGTTGCGGGTTTGAGCCATGGTTTAATTTATTTGGCCATTTTAGGATTTTTCTTCATAGGAATTTTAGGATTATTTTCTTAGATTTTTTTATTTTATTTTATTTATCTCTTTTGATTAGATCTTGATTTTATTATAGGTGTGAGATTTGTTTCTTTAGTATTCTTTTATATATATATATATATATATATATGAGATTCTTAGGATTTTCTTTTATTTATCTCTTTTGATTTTATTTTGATTATGGGTTTGTGATTTTTAGATGATTTAATTGTTTTGCATGGATTAACTACTCAATTGTTATATTTTATCTTGATTAGATTGTTTTATCATTATCTTGGTTTGATGATATATGATTTGAATTAATATATCCTTGCTATTTTATTATGGTTTAATTGTTTAACTTATGCATTAAGGTCTGATTATATTGGCTTAAATCACACACTTGCACTCATAGCCCATTTTGCATCAGCCACCCCCATTACCTGATGAATTAAACCCGGATGTATCTAGGTTCGTGCACCCCGGTCGTTACTGAGGAAAGCGGGCCAATAGCATCCACTCTAGCCACCGACTCTCCTAATTGGGTGGGGGGCTAGGGAGCCTTTAAGCCACCTATTAAACCGCATATAGATGATGAACGGTCTAGGTCACGTCAAGCCAATCTATTTTCTATGCATATGTGGAGTCCATCTGGTTTGGGCCCATGCTCCAACCCTTGTCTGTATTTTGAGTCTCCTCAGTTTGGGCCCCACAGTTGGGCCCATTAGATGATCATACCCATTATGGTCGAGGGTCCATGACCCATGACCCATTTCATGCATAAAGAGTTCAAACCCATATGGTTTGGGCCCATGGTCCAAGCCCTTGTTCATTTTAAAGTCCACCTTAGAATGGGTCTCCAGTTGGGCCCAATAGGCAAACATACCCATTATGGTCGAGGGTCCATGACCCATGGCCCATTTCATGCATGAAGAGTTCATACCCATATGGTTGGGCCCATGGTCCAAGCCCATGTCCATTTTTGAGTCCACCTTAGAATGGATCTCCCAGTTGGGCCCATTAGGAAAACCTACCTATTATGGTCTAGGGTCCATGACCCATGATCTATTTCATTCATAGAGTCCATACCCATGAGGTTTGAGCCTGTGGTCCAAGCCCATATTCATTTTGAGTCCTCTTTAGAATGGGTCCCCAGTTGGGTTCATTGGGCAAACCTACCCATTATGGTCACCATGACCCATGACCCGGTTTCATGCATAGAGTGTCCATCTTCCATGATCATTTGTCCATCTTCAAAAGCATCATTTCATGTTAGTTCACAAAAACAAATGTGCAGTCTATTCAGAATATCTTTAAAATCACTCTTTTCTCATTCGTTCACATTGGTCTGGTTAGATAAGGCCAAGAACCTCAGTTGTTCTGACCTGGTTAGATAGGGTCAAATATCTGAGTCTTTTACCTTGATCTGGTTAGATAGGGTTAAGGGTTTCATTCATTCATATTGGTCAGGTTAGATAGGGCCAAGAACCTCAGTTGTTCTAACCTAGTTAGATAGGGTCAAACAACTGAGTATTTTACTTTGATCTGGTTAGATAGGATCAAGGGTTCCATTCATTCATATTGGTCTGGTTAGATAAGGCCAAGAACCTCAGTTGTTTTGACCCGGTTAGATAGGGTCAAGCATCTGAGTCTTTTACCTTGATCTGGTTAGATAGGGTCAAGGGCTTCATTCATTCACTTTGGTTTGGTTAGATAGGGCCAAGAACCTCAGTTGTTCTGACCTGGTTAGATAGGTTCAAATATCCGAGTCTTTTACCTTGCTCTGGTTAGATAGGATCAAGGGTTTCATTCATTCATATTGGTCTGGTTAGATAGGGCTAATAACCTCATTTGTTTGACCTGGCTAAATAGGCTCAAACATCTAAGTCTTTTACCTTGATGTGGTTAAATAGGATCAAGAACTTACTTTCATTCATCTCAGTCTGGTTAGATAGGACTGGGGCAATCACATTCATTCATCTCAGTCTGGTTATATAGGACTGGGGCAATCACCTTCATTCATTACCAATTTCATTTATTCAGCTTAAGATTAAGGCATTCCATCTAGACAGGACTGAGGCATTTCATTCATACATTTCATTCCGTTCACTTGTCCTTGTCTGGTTAGATGGGATTGGTGACACTTCACATTCATCATATAGCGTAGGCATTAGCTTCATTTTTCATATACTCTAATACTTCCTTTCCCAATAACAGGTGATATTCTTATCTTTTTACACTCATCATTGCGTCCAAGAAGGATTTAGTCCCGTTGAGAAGTCCATATCTATTAAGATCTAGAATGGCTCAAGAACCCAATCAGTCGAGTTCCGCTCTAGACAAGAATTCACAGAGTTGAAAGATCAGATTAACATTTTGACGCAAGCTCTAGAAACCATAATAAATACTAATGATCAAAAGCATGCTTCATCTTCGAATCCACCACCCCCGCCACCGACAATAGAAGCTCCTGTTCAAATTCCTATTTTATCGGTAGAAAAACTCCAGTGTGATGAAGATGAGGAGTGGAGAGAATGTGAAGAACCTTAGGATAAAAGCTTGAAGCATCAGATTGAAAGTCTGCAAGAGGAAATGCGTCAAGTGAAGCGTGCAGATGTCTATGGTACAACATATTTTAGGGATTTGTGCATGTTTCCCTATATAAAACTGCCGCCCAAATTCAAATGTCATGATTTCGAGAAATATAATGTCACCGGTTGCCCAATGTCTCATCTTCGAATGTATTGCGGGGTCATGTGCACCAATGGGGGCAACGAAAAACTGTTGATACAGATATTTCAGCGCAGCTTGACAGGACCAGCTTTAAAGTGGTTCTCATCACTCGATCATGTGAAGATTCGAACTTGGGAAGATTTAGCTGACTCCTTTAAAGCACAATATCGATTTAATACAGATGGTGCCCGATCGTTATCAATTAATGGCTCAGACAAAGAAAACTGAGGAAACAATAAGAGAATATGCCTAGCGTTGGAGAGAAATGGTGGCGCTAGTCAGGTTGCCGATGTTGGAACGAGAAATAACCGAAACCTTTATTTCCACATTGGGATCCCCTTACTATGCACATCTTGTAAGGCAAGTCGATGCAAACTTCACCTCCATAGTTATGGGAGCAAATTGGATAGAGGAAGGTTTGAAGACAGGCAAGATCCCAGATATTTCCAATTTGAAGGGTTTAGCTCAGCAACAACAAGGAGGTAGTATAGGAAACTGCTAGAAGAAACAATTTGCAAAGAAATTTGAGGGCCAAAAGCGAGAAGCAGAACCTCAGGTGAATTTAATTCAAAACAAACCTCTTCATATCCAGAATACTCCACCACCAAAACAAACCCAGAATACCCCACATCCAACCAGCTCAACCAGCACAAGCCTTCCCTCTAGCTAGACCAAATTATCAAAATCAACTGAAAAACATAAGGGTTTTCACCCCACTGGGAATGAGGGTTTCAGATTTGCTCCCCACTTTACTACAGAAAGGGTATTTGACACAGATTTCACAACATCCTGATGCATTAAACAATCCCCGGTATGACCCTAATTCCATTTGTGATTATTGATGGGCAATTATAATTACCACTCGTAATAGAACGAATCCAAGTATGATAGAGCTATATTGAGGGTGTCGAACCTTAAGGACTGATGGGGTTTTAAAATGTTATTTTTATCAGATTAATTCTAAATAAATTAGTAGACAGATCGAAAGAGTGTGATTTTAATTCTAAAAACTAAATTAAAGGAATCTAAATCAATAGGATAACGGGTAGAGTATTGATGATCCCTTTAACCTAATGAATATGGTTAATCTCATGAAATTAGGAAGTTAATTCAATGTCTGAAACAAACTTGTGTGGCTAAAAACTCAATACAATGTCACTAAAAAGGTATCTACTAAAGAATAAGCGTATCCTATCTTCGATTAGCACAAGTTGTATGCACTATTGCAAAACAACCTATCTTCTCTAAGCATAAATTATCAAACTCTCATAGTTATGATTTACATTATCATAAGGGATAAGTATAACACATCTTTGGTAGGCACAGACTGTCCACCTATATTAACTAACTAATTTACAGTACAACCCGTCTTCCCTAGGCATGGCCTATCAAATCCATCTTAATCATTATGTCAATAAGCACTGTTGCATAATCAATATTCTTATAATCAAAGAAAATAAGAATATTTTGGGTTCAATCGTAACAAATCTATGGCCAGAAGGTTCTATTAAAATTGATTATAGACATTAAATCCGATTATTAGCAATCCTCATAACTATGCAACTATCAAACAATTCAATTAAAAACCAAATGAACATGGGATTAATCCATAATCAATAAGTTAGAGTTTACATCAATACTCCACAAGGAATTTAGCTACTCATGGACGGGCTGGTCTTCAATACGGATGTGTAGAATTCCATCTCCATTAACAGCCGAAGTGCTTTAGTTCTTCTTCTTCTCCAAACGTAAAAACCAGAAAAACCAGATCTCAGATCTCAGAACAATCTCTTCGAAAATCAATTCAATTCACTCTAATTAATTTCATAATAATCTACATCATATATGGAGTCTTTTAATACATTATTCTCCGTTTCGAAGTCATCCAAAAGGGCAAGGAAATCAATTATGTCAAAACCCAAACTACTTGGTAATTTCGTAACTGTTGAAATCCCGTGTGTGCTCAATCGCATACATGTGCGCTCGATCGCAATGCAATCGAGCCTGGCACTCTGCGCTCGATCGTAGAGTACAGTTTCTCTGTTTCTGGGCAGATCTTTGACTTAGTCTTTTGGGCTTCTACTTGGGCTTCCTCCTCTATCTTCAAGGTGTAATTGGCTTGAGTTTTAAGCTTTGATCTTTGATCTTCTCCTCTTTAGAACCATGAAGCTTGATCCAATTAAGGCTTTAGTTGGCTTTGTTTAAGTCTATATTCTCCTCATCATCACCAAACCAACAAAACAAATAAATGCATTAATTCATTCACATAGATGCAGCTCCAAGACTAATAAACATGAGTAATAAGTCTAAAAGTGCAAGCGTTACACACTTATCAATTATCATATGGGAACACCGGGACATCCTACAGACTGATGTTGGGTTCTCAAGAATGCAATACAAGATCTGATAGCTGCAGGACAACTCATCATCAACACTGCTCCTCCACTAGCTCAGAATGATATCAATAAGAATCCTATGCCTCCTCATGATGGGGCAGGAACACCTGGGGTCAATGCAGTCATTTCACCTGGAATGGATTATGATGTTTCTCGCCTAATTGCTCCCATCAGGACAACGGTGAGGTTTCATTTCAATGAAAAACCTCAGAGGATGGTAAAGAAGCAGTATCAGATGCAAGAAAAGGATGCGATGCCCAAAGAAGCACACCTGACCTTGGACGTGTTTGGAGAAGAATGAAGTTATATCCTCATTTCCTAAAGTCCTTGCTTTATAGGAACTTCGACTTTGGGAAAGGTATTTTTAAGAAGGTTCTCGAAAAAAAAAATTAAGGCCTATGATGACAAATCTAGGGTTTTCTTAAAACCATTTAGTTTTCAAATCTTTAGATTGTATGAGGCCACAAAAAAGAAAAAAAAAATCTATCTTGTTTTCAGTTTTAGTTGCATTTTATTTTAAATAAAAATTCAAGTTTCACTTCATATCTGTATGCTCTTGATAATTAAGGTACTTTTGTTACTGAAATACCATGTGAAGTAATGCACAGTTAAACACTCAAAAAATTGAATCTATAAACTATAGGACTAAAAGTGACCCATAAAAGGTGAAAGTCAAAAGTTATGCTATCTTCGAGATAAATGGGAGATTGACGTAAAGTTATTGATTGGTTTTATCAATAGATATTTGGTTTTGAATAGTAGACCTTACTGCTTAATTAAAATATTTGATGGAGGTCGGCTCAACAAAATTCAAGAAGAGTATTTAATTGGTGCAAATTTGATATCTGATTTGAATGCTTGTGGATAATCACATCAACGTCATATGGTCAGAGTTCGCAACAAGAGGAGGTGCCTCAACTTATCAAGTAGCAATTCTATCTTACCACACCAGATGATCCTCTAGAAATTTTTGGGCATATCATGAAGGCTTTATATCATCAACAAGGCATCGCAGCAAAGCTTGTATTCTTTAGACATATATGGATACTTTCTTAAACTCGTTGATTGAGAATTTGAACCTATTTTGCATGAACTAAATATTGTTTTGAAATGATCAGAGACCATCTTTCTTTAGAACCTTAAGTACTAAAATCCCTTGTCAAACATTTTGAGCCTTGTATTTTTTTTCTTTAACCTAAACCGGGATTAGCCACCCCAAATTGGGGCAAAGGTCATAAGCCAAGAGTAATTTTTGGGAACAATTGGAAAATTCTTGAAGTAAAGAAACAAATGTTGATGACTCATAGGTAAAAAAGATGAAATTCATTGAGAATCAAAGAAAAGGGAAGAAAGAAAATATATAGAAAAAAAGAAAGAAGAAAAAAAAATCGAAGAAAAGAAATCAAAAGTTGGAAAGAAAAAGATGGAAAATATTTGCAATTGGGGCAAGTCACAATCGAAAGTTTCAAAAGAGACAATTTCTTAAGTTAGGCATGACCCGGTTAACCTATTTTTCTAAAAATATTTCTTTTGAGCCATATATCTTTCTTTCTTAAATCCTGAAACTTAGCCTTCATTTCGTCATACTCTTAAGTCATCTTTGATCAAGGTGATATCCGGTAAATGCAAAGTATGAATCTCGTATTAATTAGCGGATGTAATGTACAATTTGAAATGGCACAAGAACACCTGAAGAGGCGTTACAAGAAATAGACCTATTCATGGAGAATCAAATGGTACAGGTACAATCGAAAAAATTTGTGTGATCATTGGCATGCGAAAGGGATGTGGAATCTGGCATTTGCAAAGCTCAATAAAAGAATCTTCTAAAGAAAAGGAGAGAAAGAAAAAGAGAAGAAGTCAAAAATCAATTATCATGGAGTATATTTTGACATGAGACAAGAAGTAGATCATCAGTTCAATTCATCCTCAGTGGAACAAAGTGGATCAATCAAGCAGAAGCAGTCACTTTGTCAGTATTTTTATGTTAAGCAGCTTGGTCTGTTATCTTCTCTGGTATTCTTGATTTAACTAGGCTAGATATTTTGTCAAATCCCCATGACTCAAAAAGATTTTAATAACTTTGATAATCATTGGGAATGAGCTTAAAAAACTCTGACCAATTGAGGAAATTTTTCAATATTTGACTGTTGCATTTGATTCTTGGTGTTCATCTAGTAAAAGTTATTTTGATTATCTTGATCATATTCATGTGAAAAAAAAATGTTTTCGCACTTTTATGTTTTAATCCATGCAAATGTGTTTCTATTCTTGTTTTCCTTCGCAAATGCACGATCCTTAATGAAGCAACGAAAAGACTATCATACTTCTAGTGGGAAATGCTGGAAAGAAATCATCAATTTATTCCTAGTGAAGGTCATTCCAAGTTGATAAAAAGAAATAAATTCCCGAAGGAGGATTGAAGCAAATAAAAGCTTAAAGATGAAGGAAAGCACGAAAAGAACAAGAAGCTCATTTGTAATGGTTAGTCTGTTGAGTAAAAGGAACTTCTGTCCTCTTTCAGATCTCGTCTCATATATAGACTTGGTTTCAGACAGTTATGCGATATAAATCAAATGAGGTTGGGACATGTCCAACCCTTTGAGGCAGCCCAATGAAGATTAGACATAATCCAATAAGTCATAGTCTTCACATTTCTCTAAGTTCATGAGTTAGATATTACTCAAGAACAAATTTATATTTCATCTACTGAACTTCCCCAAAACTTTTTACCAAAATACTTTTGAACCTTTTGAATCTTTAGGCAAAGACTAAGTCCTATAAGATTTGAATCCCTTTTCATGGTTTTGGCAGAGGCTTACTCCCCAGATCAGTTAATTCATTTGCTTTGTCTTTCTACAAAGGCAAGCATTCATCTCTCTCAGAAAAATCTTGGAAGTTCAGTATGTGATAATTTATTTGATTTTAGTAAAATCTCTTTTTGAACCGTATAAATTGGGGTTATGTCTTGTCTTTTTCATTCATCGCTTGCGATTCTGACAAAGAGGGGTAGCTGTAGACACCCTAATTTGCCAAAAAAAAAAAAAAAAAAATTTTGATCTTTCTGAATCGTATAAATTAGGAGAAAGCCGTTTTGCCCCCGATAATGTTTTGGGTCATATTTAAGACTTTTGGATGTCAGAAAAATATTCCGACTCCAGATTTGGCCTTTTCATGCAAAATCCTTCAAATGGTTGAAATTTGGTCAAAATCCGAGATTGGTGATAAGATCGGTATTTTAGGTATTTGATAATATTTTAAATGGGTTTCAAATAATCAAAAGGACGAAATTAGGTGTAAATAATTATTAAATGAAAATGAAAAAATGAGAGGTGTTTAGATTAGAATTAGTTTTAGGAAATAGATTAGGTTTTAGGATTGGGTTAGGTTTAGATTAAGAGATTAGGTAGAATTAGGAAAATAAATAAAAAAAAGTTTCCTTTTAATTCGTTCGAAAGAGGATTAAAAAAAAAAGAAAAAGAAAAAGAAAGGAAATTAGAGAAGGAAGAACCGTAACGGGTTCTTCTTCTTCTCCTTATTCTTTGGACTTTAGATTAGGGTTTTGAAACAGGGGATAATGGAGAAGAAGAGAAAGAGATTGAGAAGGAGAAGAAAAAGCGATTAGATTGATAGGAAGAAGAGATGAGGATTGAAGAAGAATTCGAATCCAATGAGGAGAGGGGGTTGATGCAAATATATAAAAAAGGGTTGAGGTTGGAGAAAGGGAAAAAAGGGTAAAAAATCGAAGAGGGATCAAATGAGCAAACCCCAATTCTAATCTGGTAACATTTTTCTGCAAAACTCTTGTTCTTCCCTTTGATTATTCTGCAATAACTCCATTCTCCTCTATTGTTCATCAACCCATTCGACCCTAACTAAAACCCCATACCTACAAACCAGAATTTTTCTGGTCGTTTTTCCCCAAATCTAACCCAAAACTCCAGATTTATTTTCTTATTATTTTTCTACAAGGCGAAACCCAGTTCGTATATTCCATCCGAGCCCTCACCAAACCTCATAAACCCTTGGCAAAACCCTATTAAAGCCTTAGGAAATCAGCAGTAGAAACCCATCTTCTTTTCATTAAAAAATCTCTGTTTAATTTCTCAATCAAGCTTAGATACAAGCTCTCCAAAACCTGTGAGATCAAAAGCGAAGAGACGATTGCTGCTTATCTGCTACAAGTAAATTTTTTATAATTATTCATTAAAAGCACTTGTTTAAATGATGAGGTGTTACAGATTTTTTATACAGATTTGTTTCATTGTCCCGATTTGATTTATCTGATATATAATGTGATCTTGGATTTTATCTCTATTTTTTTTAGTTTTTTCTGAGTTTTATTTACGTTGATGTGATTGTTCTAATTAATGGACTGCTCAGATTATGAAGGGTTTTGATTAATCCAAGCTTTTTTCTATTAGGATAGGTCATCACCATTGTGAATTATGGTATTTGACGTGTGTTACAAATTGCATAGCATTTACTTGAAGTGACGTGCTCTTGTAGATTTATTCTTATCTGATCTCAATCATGTAATTTTAATAGGTTTATCGAGTATCAAATATTTGAGGTTCGTATGCCGTCATCTTAGATATAGGTTGAGATTATCATATTTTTTAATATCTTCAGATTCTCAGATTTTGTTTTCTTAGCTTTTTCCCCTTTTTAAATACTTTTAGGATTAGTCTTTTGTTTTCTTTACTTTCTAGGTTTATTTTATTATTTTAGTTTAATTGGCCAAATAAAATTAAACCAGGTAACCTGTAACGCCTCGGAAAAAAAAATTTCGTTTTCTTCTTTGGGCGTTTCGGTAATTCCCTTGTTTTAGTGGTGATTGGTCAATTCTGGTGACCAATCTTTTCTTTTGGTGCACCTTTGTTGTGTGTTGTGACCCACACCATAGCCTTACCCATTTAATGAGCTTGGATGGTTGAGATTTATTCTCCCATCCAAGAGGCAATGGAGGGGGTGAGATTGCTTTGGTTTTGAGGAGAGGGCTTAAGAGACAAAATCTCAAAACCCTAACTCATTTTTGTCTCTTGAGTTTTTGCTGTGTAGAAGAGAGAAAGAGAGAAGAGCTTCAAGAAGGAGAACTTCAAGAGGAAGAGGAGACCTAGCTGGAGAGGACATCGAGCTCGAGTCACCATTTTCGTCCAAGGAGGATTGCTGTCCAGGTAAGTGTATTGTGTACACTTGTTGATGTATTTTTTGGATTTCTTTGATTCATTTTATATGAATGAACCTAGGAATGTTTGTGGTGATTATGTGTTCATGAGCATCATTCTTAATTCATGAAAATCATGATTGAACTGTGAGATTGAATGTTGTATGTTTTAGGTTAAACTATTACTTCAGATGATGTATTCTTGTGAATTTCATGAAATACATAGCATAATTGTTAGATTAATGTTGAGGGATGTTATGGTGGTGAATGCATTGTAATTTAACTTCCATTTAGACCTAAATTAACCCCAAAGGTTGACCTAGGTGGTAAAATTTGAAGAAAACCCAAGTGTGGAGCAAACTGGGGTGAAAACCCCAAATCGCGTTCGTCGGTGGGTGCATCGGTTTGCCGGTGGCACTCGCCGATGAAGATTAGGTGCAGGCGACCGACGCACCTGCCGACAGTAGATGGATTTCTTGGTTTGGGTCGGTGGGTGGTCAACGCGTCGACTGAACCTGCCGACGACATCGGTGGATGAGTCGGTGGTGCCGACGAACCCATCGACGGTGTTGGACTTAGTGTTTCAATTTGGACTTAGTTGGTGGGTGGTCAGTGGCACCGACTAACCCGCCAATGGATGGGATAGGAGGGTGTCGGTGGCACCGACAACACCCACCTATGAGACTTAGCCTAGGGGTCTGTTGTTGGTCGGTGGCACCGACGGACTCACTGACAAAGACGGTAGGTGGGTGGTCAGTGACACCGAAGACACCCACTCAGGGACTTGAACTTGGTTTGGGCAGTGGTCGGTGGCACCGACTACACCCATCGATGGTGGTCGATGGGTTTGTCGGTGGCACCGATGAACCCGCCGACGAGATTGTTGAGGGACCTTTAGACCGGGTCGGTGAGTCGTCGGTGGCTTCGACGGACTCGCCGACGGAATGATCGGAGGGAATGATTCAATCACATGCAGTATAGTGAATGCAATGAGTAACACACAAATATCATGGATATGCATAGTGAATGAACTAAACTAATACTTCCTGATAAGTGGATCTCAACACGAAGCTTCTAAACCAAAACCAATTCAGGACATCGTCCTAGGGACTTCCAGAAGCCCCATCTTCATTCCAAGCGCTAACCCATGGTATGAAGTCCACCAATTTCTAATTTAAGAGTATACCATACTCGAGGGATAGCAAACCTGTATAGGGGCTTGCAGCATCCTACCCTAGTTTAAGTAGGCCCTTTCACCCCACGGGTGTATAGTCAACCCTCCAGAGGCGTTTCTCAGTTTCTCCATAGATTTACACCTCCCAGTTCACTTATCATTCCATAACAGCCTAGTATGTTGTGCAGTAAACTAGGACACCAAATGAAGATAGACAATGAAAACTATCCACGCGACCATATACGCAGATAATCCGATTGCATACCATCATAAGCTTCCCATAAGTTATCACACCACAAACAATTATATAATCAATAAGTCAAGTCGTTTCCATATCAAATCAACATCAGACCTATAGTGGGATGATGGTCACAACAACAACTTCAAAACACCAGGTTTGACTCCCTGCAGGTAGGCTAGATGCTTTTAGGTCAAAACTTGCTTCCGGAACTCAACCACAACCAATGGCCGAAGCCCTTCGTCATCCACCCAAGGGATATACAAAATCTCATAAGACTGTGCAAGGTACAGGGTCGTCGGTGGACCGAACCCTACCGAATAGCGAATTAACCCTACAAATTGAGCTCTGTCGGTGGAGTCGTCGGTGGACCAAAGCCTACCGAGCTCCACTGTGTTCTCAGGTGTTAAGTGGACTCGTCAGTGGACCGAAGCCTACCGAACTTCCAAGTTGTTCTGTTTTCAGGGTTCTGTCGGTATGGTTGCCGGTGTACCAGTGCCTACCGATCAGTCACAATTCTGGTATAATTTCTAACGTTTTGGAATTAAACCTTACAGTCTCCAAACTGTTATTAATACTCCAAATCACGATTAAAATATCTCTAATACACCTTGTGTACATTCAATCTCATATAAGTGCTCATCTCATCATAGAATTTAAACACAAATTAACCTTCATAATATTAATTAAAAATAACCATGCTTGGATCAAATACACCATTATATCATGCATCCAATGATAATGCTTGAACTCAACCCATAACACACCCATCATAACAAAAAGACCACCAACGATTTATGCTTGGATTCAACCATTAAATGTTATAAAGAAATACAGCCTAACGATTTATATGTAGATCTCAACCAATATGATAACTAATATAAAATACAGCAAACGATTTATATGAGGATCTTAACCAGCATGATAAATTGATATAAAATGCAGCAAACGATTTATATGAGGATCTCAACCATCATGATAAATTAATATAAAATACAACAAAACGTTTCATGCTTGGACTTCAACCAATATAATATACAATCCTTATTTTAGATCAAAAATCGAGTTTTAACATGAAATATCATATTCTTTGTAAAACAAACATCATGCATAGATTTGAAATCTAGAAATCACGTGGTCAACAATCTCAACAGAGTTACGGCTACACATACTAAAAAGGACATGGTAGAACATGAAGACTGTACAGAAATTCGGACTTACTTTGCTTGTGCTTGATCTAGATACAAGATCTCCATTCCTCTTCTTCTCTATTCCCTTTCTTCTTTTTCTCCTTCTCGCTCCCACTACAGTAACGGCTAGGATTAATTTCTCTTTGCTCTTCTCTTTCTCTCCAAACTGATGTGGGCGGCTAGGATTTTCTGCTTAATTTCTTCCTCTCTACTCTTTATAAACTTTCTTTCCAAGCCCCCTAATCTATGCACATGTGAAAGGAAAGAATGTGAGAGAATAGAAATCCTCTCTCCACAATCCCTCCATAACCAACCCACGAACCCATAATCCATTCTCACGCAACTCTCTTTCCAATTTGAATTATATGTTTCTAAATTACATAACCTCTCCCTCCATTAATTCTTATTATATTATAACCCCAAGACTAACTCCTAAAATCACTAACAAGTCTACACCCTAATTGACCAAAGACTCACACATAAGTAATAGAAATTTACCAATTTACCCCTACTGGTCTCTCATATTAATTAATCCATTTTAGTTAACCTTTAACATTATTTCAATTCAATTCCGGATTCGGGTCTCTACATGGATTCACATGATTGCAATTATATGTTGTGTGTATAACATGCTTGTTTGATATGCTCGTGTGATTACTTGTGCTAATTGATCTAGAGATTCTTAAGTTTGGTGAGACCTAGGAAGGAACATAGAAACATATAAACCTAGGAATCAAATGATTTGGTGGTCTGTATGACATGACTTGCTTGCTGAATTTTGTGAAAGATATAAACTGTTTTGTATATGAGCATATGTTACATTGAGAATGACATGACTAAAGCATAAAAGACTATAGGAATGAACACTTTAGAAACAAAACATTGCTTAATTTTGAGCATGAAATTTCTTTTAGAAGGGAAGAATGTAGTGACCCTAAACCAGAATTAAGGATCAAATTATAATTTAAAAGATAATTGGGGGTGTGTACTGAAATTTCTTAAACTTAAATTGTGCTAGACTTTGAGTTGAACGTGTGGAGCACTAATTGAATAAGTTAAGGGCTTAGTAACTCAACTAATTTAAATAAAGTAATGGGTTAATGGGCTAGAGCTTGGTCTGGTAGAAATCGTGTAGATCATAACCATAAACCTAGTAGGGATTAACTTTAAATTAGTTCTAGAAGGTTTCTAATTATGTGGAAGGTTAAGTTGGTAATTACAATACGAGTTGGGATTAGCATTAGGAGCGAGTTACTAATTGGAATTGAAGTGGGATAAGGAAGGTGCGTTAGAATTGGTAAAGGAGAAGGATTCGTGGGATTTAGAAGGAGGTTTGGGTTGCTGTTATAAGGAGGCTTCGGGTAGGAATCATCGATAGCAAGAAGGATAGAATAGTAGGTTTGGCTGAGAAAAAGAGGGAGAGAAACGTTGGTGGCTAGGTTGAGATTGAAGAGGAAGAAGAAGTGGAGAGGAAGAACATTTTAGGATCTACATCAAATGAGCATAACTTTAAGTTGTATTTTTTGTATAATCGTCTTTGGGTTTCGGAAGTAATTAATGCATAATCATATGTTTGTCTTTGATATCATGGTGTATGAATGACAGTAAAGTTGTTTTATGCCAATAAATGTTGTTTGATCATGTTGTATGAATTTGATAGGATGTTAGGATAACTTCCAAATTCTTCTAAGTATGTGTATGTAAATCCATGTTATCGTTGATCATCTTGTTATTATGAGGTTTTGATATGTTTCATTTAATATGTTCTGATTATGATGATTGCTTATATTCATTAATAATGACGGGCATGGTAGTAGAATACAAAAACTTGGGTTTCAAGTACCCGTAAATTTACCCATAAACGTGACCCATTGGTAGGCGTCGGTACACCGACCACCCTACAGACATTGAGCCACTGTTGCCCATTGCTAGGCATCGGTACACTGACTACCCTACCGATGGAATATAATAACTAGACCATGGCGGTCGGTAGGCTGCCAACCACCCTACCGACAGGAGATCACTGTACCACTTCGGTAGGCGTCGTTGGTACACCGTCCAGCCTACCGACGGATTTGATTTAGCATAATTGATTGTTTTGACTTGGGAACATAACTAATTGACTTAGGGTTGTGAACCATACGTATTTAATTATTATTACTCGACTATGGGTTGTTGATTTATTATGCTAGCATGTGTATATTATGTATGTATGTTTTGGAAAGGATTCCTGTGATGGCTTCATAAGGATTGTTCGGGAGTATGTATGTATGTTTTGGAAAGGGCCCTTGGACAGCTTCCGAAGGGTGTTATCACCGGAGATTCTACTACTTGTTGAACGGACGCTTGTGATGGTGTCCCAAGGATTACTCGTGTGTATGGGTGCACGGGTAGCTTTCAAAAGATATCATCACCGGTAATCCTACTGGTTTGTTTGGCAGCTACAGATTGAATTGTGGATTTGTTGTTGTATGGGTAATCATCCTGCAAAGATCTCCCTGGGATAGAATCCCTAAATGTATGTGGGTAACCGTCCTCGTAGAAAGCCTCCCTGGGTGTTAATCCCTAAATGTACAAAATAGCTTCGGGATTTGAGCTCGGTAGGTTGCAAATCCTACAAAACCATGCTGTACACGTGGGATGATTTAATGTGGAGACATGTTTATCGTAAGGTCGTGGAACGGGGTGTTGGTTGAGATTGTGGACCGGCTGATCACGGGATAGTGGAGTGCTTCTGATATGTGAATGGCATTGTGGAATTCTCATGATTGACATGACTTGGTTAATATGTTATGTTTAATGTTTTTTTTTTATTCCAAGATATTGAATGTTGTATGGACTGACGTTATCCCTTGAGGACGGATGACATAATTCTTCTTACTGGGCATTCCAAGCCCAAGCAACTTATTTATGCTGCAGGTTAAGGAGATTGGATGATTAGCTTGGATTGATGCTGTTTCAGTTATTTCTGCTTTTGATTAGTAGTTTAGATTTTATGTAATAGGGTAGCATGAGTAGTTGATTGTTTTGGATTGTAAGCTCTTATGAAGCCATTAGCATATTTTGATGTAATTGGATAGTTACTTCTGCACTCTGTGTAAAGACCTGAAAAATCCAGATTAAAAGAACTTTGACATAAAGGGTAAAATGGTAATTAAACCCTTCACACCTAGAATCTAGCTTAAGATTTCTATTATAATAATGTATAATTAATATTATAAACTATAGTAAAGGAATTAGGATCATTAACATAGCTTTACAACTTAACTAGAAACAAGGATTAATGAATTAATCTGTACTAGCCAAACAAGACCTAACTCTAATACTTAATTAAGCTGGACTTAAGTAAGGCCCATTAATATTAAAGCCCAATTGAATTAACTAAGGCCTAATTAGAGTATTTAATACTTAATTTTCGTGCTAAATTAATTAGGTAACTTAATGACTAAGTAAAAAATCAAAATAATACTTTAGACTTATAGATAAACTACAACTAGTAATCCTAATGTAACTCTAACTCCTAAAACAGGTTAAAGAAGACTAATTAAGCAAATTAAACCTTAGAAACACATCTAAATTCTTGGGATCATTAAAGAACAAGAAGAAGATTAAGAAATTAGAATACTAAAAGGAATCTAGCAGTTCTTCAATGGTAGCAATCCTTCAGCATCTTCATTGTGAGTTTTTCATTATTCTTGTGTATTTATTCTCCATCTAATGTCAATCATGGGGAATTCCTTTCTCTTTTGCATTTAAAACCCTTCCCCATGATCTTACTAATAAAACCTAGAAAGATTGCATGATAATTATAACATATGTATTTTTGCCAAGATTAAACCATCAATTAAATCAAGAACTAAGATCTGATAAGTATTGTTAATATCTGTTATGATCTAATTGATAATTGGACCAACTGATCATGCACGAATCCCTAGGAGGTTTAGATGATTAACCATGTGAAATTTCATACCCTAGAACCACTTTCCCTGCACCGATGGCATAACCGGTGTGCCGGTTATCCTGCTGGGATGAATCCAGCCATCTGGGCACAGGCAGGTTACTGCCCAGCATACCGGACACCAACCGGTGTGCTGGTAGCCTACCGGAAGGGTTGTACAGACCCCACCGGGACCCTACCTAATGCATCTTTGACACAGACCATAACAAGCCAGCCCAACCGGCGTACCGGAATCCTGCCGGTATCCAGCCAATTGAGCCAGATCAGCACACTATCATGTAGGATGACCCTACCGGTGTGCCGGAATCTTGCCGGCACCTTGCCGGTTGAGTGCATCCCCTTCACTTGCCGGTTGAACCAACCCTTCACCATACTGCTGAATTAACCACCCCTTTAACCATACTGAACTAACCCTTCATTATGCTGATTCAGCCATCCCTTCACCATTGATTATTGGACCAGTCACTGATTTTGCCTAACTTATTTCAATGATTTCTTATGAACTAATAGGATCCTCTTAGCCCTCTAAATAATATAAGTAACCTTATAGTTTTAATGATATAAAGTGAGTACTTGTGACACGACCCGAATTCCAAGACACCACTCGTGTCAACACGAGGGTAGTCCCGAATTCCAAGTCGAGACTCTCACCCCCAATCCAAACATTCACTAACCACAAACAACGGGGGT
>JAUPMG010218403.1:0-38144 GCA_031762675.1 Pachysandra terminalis
TTAGGAAATAAAAATAACTAAAGAAATCAAGAATATAATTAATTATCAAAATCTTAAATCTAATTATTTATAAAAATCTCACTAACAAATTGAAGAATCGAACTAATAAGAGAAATCAAGAATTTAATTATATAAAATAAAATTTGACAAATTAAAAATTTTAAATAAATAAAAAATAAAAAACAAAATCAATCATTAAAATCTTAAGTCTAACTAGTTCGTACAATATTTACTAATGAATTAAAGAATCTAACTCATAAAGAGAAATTAAGATTCAAATTATCAAAATATAGAATCTCTTATAAATATTAATAACTAATAGATAAATTTAAAAATAAAAGATAAGATAATATTTTTTTTGAATTACATATTTTTAAATATAAAACTTACTAAAATGATAATATAAAAATTATGTATTTTTAAAAATATATTTTATATCATTATTTTAATTTTTAATTATAACATGTATTATAAAATAAACCTTCACGTGCAACGCATGTGTTCTTTTGCTAGTACGGATAAACCAAGAAAAGTAAAATATTTTTAATAAAAATAAAATCTCATTTACATAAAGTACTAATTTAATGAAATCTTACATATTTAATAGAATCTCTTGAGTTTCATTACTGTTTTACCATCATATAGTTATAGAGATGACATTTTAAAATTTTGTCAAAAACTTATGACCTTTTGACTTTAAAAGAGAATAAGTGGGAAAGGAGAATAATAATTCAATATATATATATATCATACTACTTATAAAAGTTGAACCATTTTTTTAAGGTTTTGAGTTAATACATTTTTATTACATTTTGTTTTACTAAATTATCCTCTATAACTACAATAATTTTTAAATTAAATAGTACTGATTTGAGTAATACATTATTAAACCATGATTTTATTGTCTTTTACTTGAAACATTTAGTAAAAACAAAATTTTAAATGTTTAAATACCATTTTCTTGACAAATATACCCCTAATTGTTTATATAACTAACACAACTATATAACTAAATCTTTTTTTTAAAAAAGGGTTATTTTAGGTATTAACATAATTTATATGGGACCTACACGTTTTATCAAATCTTAATGGATTTAACAAATTTAATAAATGGTTAGTCCTAAACACACTTTGTCAAAATCATAATGCACTCTCTCTCTCTCTCTCTCTCTCTCTCTCTCTCTCTCTCTCTCTCTCTCTAGATAGGTATATCAAGAGTGAAAACAGCAATCGAAATTAAAACAAGAGTACGTGTAACGGAGAATCTATAAGAAAAATAATAATTACACTTTATTACATAAATAGTTAGGTTTAGAAAAGAGAAAAATAACACATACCTATACTTTTGTTAGTTAAATTTTATCTTAACTGATGACTCTTGCTCTTCTCTATAGATATAGGTATATCAAGAGTGAAGATAGCAATTTAAATTTACACTAGAGTATGTGTAACTGAGAATCTATAAGGAAAATAATAAATGCACTTATTACATAAATAGTTAGGTTTAGAAAAAAGAAAAATAAGGCATACCTATACTTTTGTTAGTTAAATTTTATCAAAAGAAGTTCAACCAGTTTCATCTTTATCTATTTTTGTAGGTAAGGAATGACAAGAACAAGAAGACGATCGAATCGCAGAACTCCCACCGGTTTTAATCCTTCGTCGCATCGAATTTGTTGCTCACTTGGAAGAAATACTCTCCAAAAAGTTCAGATTTGTCAAGAAATGGGTGTCTTTGATGGCCTAAGATGTCTTCTTGCCCACTTATGCACAGTCCGTGCAACCTCTGGTGTGCTCGGCCAAACTCCTGTTACATCCGGCATCATGCAACGCCTCCCTTCACTATAGTTTGTGGTGATCACCGCAAGCCTTGGTCTCAACTATATCGACTTGGCCGAGTGCCAACGTAGAGCCATGCCATCACTGTAGCTAATGCCGGCACTGTTTTCTCCGAAGATGTTGCTGACTATGTTGTACGGCTCTTGCTTTATGTGGTTAGATGGATCTCTGCAACTAATCGATACGTTCGAGGAGGGATTTGGCTTATAAAGGGAGATTATCCTCTCAGTTCTCCATCTAATGGTATTTTTATTTTTTATTAGTTTCTACCATATGTTTGATGAAATTCTATTTTCTTTTTTGAATATATCTATCAAGAAGGTTGAAATTTACTGATCTGTAGGTAATTTGTCTGGTTATATTTGCTTTTTAAGCTATTTGGATTAGATTGAGAATGAAATGACTCGTAGACATCAAGAATTGTACTTGTAATCTTGTAGTGATATGATTTAGCTTTGCAAAATTGTTTTAGAAACAAATCAAATAACAAACGAGATTCTGATTTGGTAGTTTAACAATGGAGGCCACAAACCATTTGGAGTAGGCATGCAAATAGTGTTTTTCTTGGATTTTTATAATTTAGTTATTGCATAGACGATTAGGAGCCTTCGGATATCAAGCACAGTTGATAAGTAAATGCTACTTCTTCAAGCTGAACTAGTCAATGTTCATGCGTTATCTGTAGAAGGAATTGTAAAGGTAAGCAACCAACAAATCAGAGAGAGAGAGAGAGAGTAATATCTGGTGGAGAAGAACCCTAAGTAGTGTTGCCATTAGTTCTCTTGGTTCGTCCTTCAACTCTGCTTCTCTCTTCATTTTGGGATCGACTGAAGAAATTTCGGCTACTGGACCCGTTGGAGTCTTCGATTCCTCTTCATATCTTCTTGACTACCCACGCCAAGTCAATCATGGTCTTGCTATGCAATTCCCTCACCCCTCTCACTTTCGAGATTCTCCGTTGTCTGCCCTTTCTGGAGTGCATCATCGCCACCAGTACCAGTGTCAACCACATTGACTTGGCCGAGTGCCGAAGGCGAGGAATTGCTTTCAGTAATGTTAGTTTTACCTTCTCTGTGGATGTTGCCGATTACGCTGCTTCCCTCTTAATCCGACCGTTACGTGTGGGCACGATTATTACTTAGAAGTGGCAAATACTTGATAAACAACTGATTTGTACAAGAAAGGAGTTTTTTGTATTTATTTTTTCCAAAAGCTTGAGCTTGTAAGAGGATAGCGCCTTTGCTCTCTGATTCTCTCCTTGGAATTTTATAATTCCTCGTAGGAAGGTAAGTATCATTCGATTTTATTTTTTCTAAATCATTATCTTTGTTTGCAACTCTTTTCACTTTAATTTTCTCATACATGACTTGATTAGAATTATGATTATTTATATGCTTATTATTTGCTAAATATATAGATTTATATATTATTATTTATAACCTTATCTTTTTATTCTAATTAGCATATATATATATATATAAATACTTAAAAATAGAGAGAAAAAAATCGATTGGCTTTTCTTTTTCCCTTCTTTTTAATTTGAATAATGGTTGTATAGGAACCCAAATTATATGAAGCATTTGCACATATATGACACTATTTAACATCTTTAAAAATTGAAAGTTTTAGTGAAGATAATAAAATCGAATATGACATAAATATAACATTTTCATTGATTATTTTACTATCTCGATATAAATATATTTTGATATTGAAAAAAATAGTTACAATGATTTCTTAAGGTTATCAATAAGAATTATTATTATTTTTTTGGTAAAATTATTAATAAAATGTTATCACGTGCAACGCACATGCATTATTACTAGTATATATAAAAGAATAAAACAAGAACATTAAAATATTTTTAATAAAAGAAAAAAATATCATTTATGCAAAATACTAGCTTTACTGGATTAAATTGTCCAAATTGAATGAAATCCAAACCATCACTAATGTAAGAGTAAACAATACTACGATTACTGTTGCAGGGGAGGTTACTGTTATTTTAAAAGCAGTGGGGTATTTATAATTTTATTAAACTTTAACGTATGTTTGTATAAGAAAAAATTGGTGCTTACAACAGTCAAGGGAGACTTGTGTAATGTGACAACATTTGTCATAAACATGTACTCCCTTGATTGAGATTAAGACATGAAAATAATACCTTGTTGAAGCATGAAAGTTTCTCTGGGTGGTTTTTGTCATTTGAAATTATGGTATCTCTAGGGTTGAACAATGGGCAGAGTTGGTCAATTCGGGCTTCACCTGATCTATGTACTACTACGACCAAAACCATTCCAAAGCACTAGGACCCAACCCAGCCAAAAGAAATATATATTCGGGTTAGACAGAGCAGGCAATATACTGGATTCGGGTCAGTCAATGTTGGTTTATTTTGCATCATGAAAATTATCAAAGAGGTTAACATAACCAACCTTACCCAACCAGTTAGGCAGATCCAGATCAACCTAAGGTTATCAGTACCCCACTCCATCCTATCCAATCAAGGGGAAAGCGAAGATTTTCGTTTTCTTTTAAAGGGGATGAATAGGTGTAGATATGAGAAATGATACGAGCGAATAGCCCAATCAATAATAGACCAACACCTAGTAAAGTTCCAACCGATACTTATGGGTAGAACCCTCGGAAACTTTCTGATGAAGAATTCTAGTCGGTTCAGGGAATCGATTCAAGAAGGGTAGAATCGAGACATAGATCTAGAGAGAAGGTAGTACGTTACCATTACAATTCTTTACATTGCTTAAATCACAAGACAACTAACACGTTTACAATGAGTATACAATGAAGCTAATATCAACAAATACTCCACAACGAGATGTCGACTAAGAGATGCTCTCTATGCTCCACAGCGGGATGCTGGAACCCCACGGCGGGATGCCGATAGTCACATAAGGGATGCGTCCCGATGACTACACACCTCCGTCTAGAGGGAACCTTGACGACGTAGAAGGTCATACACACCTCTGTCTAGAAGGAACCTCAATGACGTAGAAGTTCATGCATACCTCTATCTAGAGAGTCTCAAAATCGTAGAAGGTGATACATGCCTCCGTCTAGAGAGAGTCTCAACGACGTAGAAAATGATACATATCTCCGTCTAGAGAGAACCCCGGCGATGTAGAAGGTCAAATAGTCTCGAAAGTATCAAGGTTCGACAACCTTGAAGGTACTAAGAATAAATGATTTCGAAAGTGCTAAGGTTAGACAACCTCGAAAGCACTAAGATTACACAACCTTGATGGCACCAAGACTAGACAGTCTTGACATTGCCAAGGCTAAGCAACCTTCACTATCGCTTGACAAATATCTACTGATCACCAACGCTCATATCAAGACGTCATAAGCGTGACATACAAGGGGACTCGCCAATCTCTTATCATGTCATGGACTACAGGCTGTGTCACGGTTTTCAGTGGCAAACATGTAATTCGTCAATATGACTCGAGATTGGTCCACCTAAGAGACTTGGGTAATTAATGCATGTTACCTCAGGTTAGTATTTTAACACTGTTACAGTTTATCGGAACTTAACTTCCATTATCTTTTTTCAAAATTCTATAAATAGCAGCTCATTTTCCTTGAAACAGATGATGAGAAAGGATGAAAAAGAGGGAAGGGAGATCACGAATTTCCAGACCTTGAACTACGTTTGACTTGATCCATGTTTAGGTACATAGGTAGCCTTCAAAAGATTCAGTCATAATCTCAATTTGAGCCTAGAGGTTGGAGAATCTCTAATACCTTGACCCATTATTTCCCTTAGTTTTACTCGACCAATACTAATGATCGCTTTTCTTTACTCTTTCATTCTTTTAGAGACGGGATACTGTTACTTATTGATTTAGGTTCTTGTCGATCAATAATCCTACCGTTGGTGACTTTCTCACAAAACCACCTACTACAATAGGGAACGGAATCTTCAATTAGGAAGATCCCTGTTAGACTCCTATTAGGTGCACAGGAGCCTAACATGTGTCTATGGTGTGCACACCATATTAACTGGTGCCTAGAAAACCAGTTAATGTGGTGGACCCCTAAGGTTCAATCATTTCTAGGTTTTTTAAAATGACAGGTCACTAGTTTTAGTGGTGGCCCCATAAACACGTGTTAGGCTCCTGTGCACCTAACAGGAACATAACTGGGATCATCCTAATAGAAGATCTATTTCCGATAAATAGGGAGTTTAGGCTTACCATCACATGTATTGTCTCTATATTGGATAAATGGAGTGGTCATGACTGTGTAACATACTCATTCAAAAAATACTTAGGACTCACAACCTTATGAACCCATGAAAGCAAGATGCACTAGGATGGTCAACATTGATTCTAATTTATAACATCTTGCATTCTCTTTTAAAAGAGACACGTAACATGAAAAAGCCTTCTTTATGTGTTCAGTCTTGTTACAGATGATAGAGGGAATTTACACAAACAAATAACGAATTGAGGTAAAACTTGGTTCAGTTCAATCTGAAAATTAATTAACCTAATCCAACCTTGGGTCCATTTGGGTTAATTTTTTGGATTCGCTTGGATTCTAGTTCCATACATCTCCAGTTTTTAATGATGTGATTCTCAGATAAGGCTTCTAGTACACCAATCGGACTCAAAACTCGACTCATATATACAGGTATATATTAGATGAAAATTACTTAGCCTGAATTAACTCGATTGAAACCAAAACAAAATTACAAATTGGGTTACGTTTGATTGCTTTTGGTTCCAAGTGGAAGGTGTTTTGTTATAGCGAAACACGTATAACCTTGGTTTGGTTTTAGCTTGACATTAAACTGATCCATCCGACTATGTGTCGCCACTAGGGATGTCAATGGTTCGGGTTTGGGCTGAGTTATGCTCAACCTTAATCTAGTCGGGAAAAAATTAAATACGCCTTACTTTATTCAAGGCCATAGGCTGAAGAAGAAAAGAGTTGATGAATCCGGTCGCAAGCATATAACTTGTTCTCAACCAGAGTTTCATTAAATGTTTAATAATAATCACTTTACAATCTTTTTCCTATTTATAAGAAGATCTCATCTCAAAAGAAAGACGTGACCAAGGTAATTTGCTATAACTGTGATAAGTTTGGACACTTCGTTTGTGATGGCACTGAACAGAAGCAGGTACAAACTGATCCAACCTCTAGCTATTGTTGCATAGTTTGCACCGATGTCTTGTTTGCTCATCATAATCAAGATTGGGTTGTAGATTCTGGAGCAAGCAGATACATAGCCAGAGAGCGAGATGGGTTCGTGGATTACAGATGGATACCAGTAGGGAGTCAGAAAGTATACATGAGGAACAATACCAATATGAATATGCTAGGGGTTCGCGTTGAAGACGCGAGAGACCCGCGCACTAATGCTTCATGGAGTATACTATGCATCCGTTATTCGTCGTAATGTCACCTTAGTAGTAGAGTTACTTAGATTAGGTTTTTCTATTATTTTTAGTAGATATTGTGTCTCCATTTCTTTAGAGTAGGTTTTATATGGTAGGGGATTTATTTATAATGGTATGTTTACACTAAATAATTATAATTCAAATGATGCAAATTTGGTTTCTAATCTAACTTCCCATGATGATGTTGTTATTATTTTTGATTAATTGAGATGACATGCTAGACTAGACCACATAGGCCTAAAGAGGATAAACAGATTGGCTAAAGCAGGTTTGCTAGGATCATTTGCCAAGGTTCAGTTACCCGTTTGTGAACGTTGTTTGGCTGGTAAGTAATGTAGGAAACCATTTGGTAAGGCAATGAGAGCAAACGTTCCTTTAGAGTTAGTCCATCCTGACATATTTGGACCAATCAATGTTAAGACCCACCACAGAGAGTCCTATTTCATCACATTTATCGATGATTACATACGATACGGTTATGTATACTGATTTCCCACAAGTTGGAAGCATTAGATTGCTTTAGATACTTTTGTGGTGCAAATCAAGAACCAATTTGATTGACATATGAAGTGTCTCATACCGATAGAGGTGTTACACCCTAAATCCGAGATATATGATCTCGAGGATTCCAAGGAACTGACCTTCGGATCCACCACATGGATACGGATAATTAGCCACAAAATCAACCCAAACATGGTTGAATCAGAGTCTCAACAAAATATAAACACCAGCGGAAGTCTCTCATAAAATTAAAACCATAGCACAACCAAAAGTAAGTCGAGCTAACAACCCACAATGTAAAGTAATCAAAATCTTAATTACAAGTTTCTGCCCACCAAGGGTCAAACAAAGTAATTAAAAACCAAGTGTACACCATCATAAAAATCAAGTATTTAAAACCGAAGGGATCTCTTCTCTTGACCAACACATCAAACGAACAGATCACCTGTAGAGATAAGGATCAGCCGAAGCCTAGTAAAGAAATCCAAACTACAACATCTACTTTTATGCATGCATAACAATACGATTATTTCATGCATTTCAACTATCATATAATATCACAGTCAAATGTATGTTAAACATATCATCATACTAAATTTCACATACTAGTATGTATACCACAATTGTCATATGAAAATTCTATTCACATGGAAACCATACAATATCATGTTATAACAAGTTAACTGTTCACAAATCCCATAGTCCCACTATGTCAGTACTACCCACCTGATCCCATCATGTTTAACAGATTCTACATGGTCCCACCATGTTCCAAAACAAAACATACATACATGCATACACATGGTCCCACTATGTGACACAACAACAAAGATCACAACAATCACATAGTCTCACTATGTTTCACAACGAACACCACATGGTCTCACCATGCTACGGCCAATCAACCACATAAACAAACACCATATGGTTCCACCATGCTATGACTAATCAAACGTCTCATCATGCTACGACCAATCAACCACATAAACAAATACCACATGGTCCCACCATGCTACGACCAATCAAACACAACATGGTCCCGCTATGCTACGGCCAATCAAACACAAACAAACACCACATGGTCCCACCATGATACGACCAATCAACCATAATGTTCCACCTTGCTACGGCCAATATCCACATGGTCCGACATTGCTACGACCAATGCGACCCAATCCCAATCACAATCAATTCAAACAAGTCATAATGAATATGCACCATAATCAGCTCAAACACATGTGCAATGCAATGCAAGTGTATGATGCAAGCATGACGTGAGATGAAGTGCAATGCAATGCAAGGGTGTAACTAGGCCTAGCCCAATTACTTGCTCAATCCAACTCACGACCATACGACCCATCCTTTTCAGGACTTGCACCCACGGTAGAAGTCACAATTCCTATTCCTTAAGAGACTTTCACTCACGGTGGAATACACCAGTAACACGTCATTCTTTTAGGGACTCTCACCCATTGAGGAAGCCACATGTTCCATTCCTTTAGGGACTTACACCCACGGTGGAAACACACTTGTATCAGTAACCCATTCTTTTAGGGACTTGCACCCATGGAGGAAAGCCATCATTCTTATTCCTTAAGAGACTTGCACTCACGGTGGAATACACCAGTATACTCACATTCCGAAAGTATGATTCAACCAATTTTCTATGTTTTCTTCTAGGGCTTCGTGCCTCTACCCAAAACTAAGCTTTTCTAAAGTTCTAAGATTCATATTTCAGTCTCTATAATACATTCATATGATCCATACATCATATACAAAACATAATTTATTCGATAGATCTAAACAAGTAAATCAACCAACAATTAGTTATAGATCTAAGAACTTAAACATGATCTATAAGAATACACAAAACACTAAAATACACAGCATCACAGTTCTAGCATATAAATCATCAAACAAACAACATAGTATTCATTTATTCTTGTTTCTCTAGATCTCTGATCTAACATGCTCGCACATTCAAGATCATCCATCCCGCCTATACCTATTGTATTGAAAGATACATAAAGGTAGTTACCGTAGAAACGAAGGAATCCCTACCTCATTTTTCGTAGATCTGATCTATGTAGATTTCTAGCATCAAGGATCACCAAACCTTCTTCTTCTTCCTTCAAAAACCAGATTTCTGCAGCAAGCTTTTCTCCTTCTCTTCCCTTGTCGTTTGATCGTGTGAAACATAGGTATTTTTCTCTCTCCTTTCTCTCTCCTTAGATATTACGTTTGTTAGTGGCCTATGATCCCTCTCTCTCTCTAATTCAAATTATGAAGTAAAAGACATAAGTGTCCTTCCCTATCTCTATCCATAGTTCCTAATTCAACTCAATTTAATGGAAGGTCTAAACTACCCCTAGTGACTAAGTTAAATGGCACCTCCTTCCCCTTAGCTTCAAACGTCCTCTTCAAACCCTAGCCTCCATAAGGTTTCTAAATCACTTAAGTGACCCCATTGTTTCTCATATAACATTATGGACCCTATATTTTGCTGTAATTACTATTTCTACTAATTCCAATTATATAGATACACAAACCTGTACAATCCTTCACAAAGGATTCATTGGTTATTATAATTAAATTATATTAATTATAATTAAATTATATTAATTATAATTTAAAGACACTGTTCGCCATAAGAGGACTCGGATATTTATCTGATATGTTTTTAGAGTTATGTAAAGAAAATGGAATTCGTAGGCAATTGATGATCCCAGGCACACCTCAGCAGAATGGTGTAGCAGAGAGAAGGAATTGTACCTTGTTAGATAAAGTAAGGTCAATGGTGACGCATGCGTCCCAACTCATTAGTTTTGGGGGCGATGCACTAATGATTGGAACCTACACCTTGAACTATGTCGCAATGAAGTTAGTTCCTAGCACACCATACCAGTTGTGAGTAAGCAGAGCACCTATCCTAACTCACATAAGGCCATGGAGATTGACAGGGTATGCTCACGTGCCTTCCCAACAAAGAGGGAAGCTAGAAAAAAAATCCATTAATTGCATCTTTGTCAGATACTCAGAGCACTCTAAGGGCTACGTCTTTGTTTGTGAACAGATCGATGGGGTTCTAACATAGATTGAGTCACGTGATGTGGATTTCATCGAGGATGATTTCCCAAGCATGAAAATATCATGGATGAATCTAGAGCACTTCGAGATGAATGAGTCAGAGTTAGGATCTGGAGAGATCACCCCATATCCAAACACCACTGAGAACGTCGGTCTTGAACAGAATCCTATGGATTCTACGGATGTTGTGGATAGTGGGAGTGGATTACTGCCCAATGAGAGCAACCCAAAGGACACAAATTCCAACAATCCCATGCTCAGGAGTAGTCGTGGACAGATTCTTCGTCGTCATTTTACGATTGAGGGTGATTCATTCATGACTGCCATGCTCGATAATGACGAGCTTGGTTCATACCAGGAGTAGAGGTGCAACTAGGTTCAGTTTGGTTCGGGTTGACCTCAACCCAAAACCAAACCGAAATGTAATAACACCAACCCAAAACTGAATCAAACCGAATTCCAAACCGAAGAGGAAAACCCATAACCAAACCAAATTAAATTAAAATAACCGAACCAAACCGAATTGTTGTTTCGGTTTGGTTTGGCTCGGGTTACAGAGAGTTTAGCTTGGGTGTTTGAATGAAAGAACAGAGGGAGATTTAGGTATGGAAGAGGAGGTTGCTGTAACAACAGTGTTAGCGAAAAGAGGAGGGGGGAAGGGAGGAGAGAGAGAGAGGTGGGTGGGTCTGAGAGCGAGAAAGGGCGATGGTGTGACGTTCGGTGATGTGTGGAGATGAAAAGAACTGATTGAGAGAGAAGGGTGGAGAAGAAGAGCTAGGTTGGGTGGTGAGTAGAATGGGGCTAAGGCAGGTGATTCGATCAGGTTGAGGAAGAAGAAGAAAAAGAAATGGAGTAGAAGAAGAAGAAGAGATGAAATGGAGGAGAGAAGAGGTTTACCGTGGAATGCTCGGATTTGAAGGGACGCCGGAGTTGGGATTTTGGATTGGTGGTCGCTGGATTGAGGAGCTCGACAGGGAGAAGGAGAAGAACTGCCTTTTTCTGCTCATAACTCTCTGCCTCTCTCAAGTTGGTTGAGTTTCAGACTCTCATTCATTAGTTTGTCTTATTGAATATGAGCCATTGGATTAAGAATCATCAACGGCTAATATATTTCTATAAATCTAAAACTAATATATGCTATATAAAATATAGTATAAGTTAAATTCGGTTTGGGTTTGGGTTTCGGTTTGGTTCAATTTACTTGAGGACTCAACCCAAAACCGAATCAAATTAATTCGGTTTGGATTTTTCTAAACCACTACCAAACCATTTGTCTACAAACCCAACCCAAACCGAACCAAAGTTGGTTTAGGTCGGTTCAATTTCGGTTTAAACCGAACCGAGTTGCACTCCTAACCAGGTGGCATTATCATCATCTGCTTCACAAAAGTGGATAACCACAATGCAAGATGAAATGACTTCCATGGAGAAAAACCAAGTCTGTGAACTTGTTGTTCTTCCTCTTAGACGCAAGACCATTAGAAAAAAGTGGGTTCTAAAGGTCAAGCACAAGGAAGATGGAAGTGTACAAGGCCCGTCTTGTTGTCGAAAGGTTATACCCAAACAGAGGGTATAAACTACGAGGAGATGTTCTCACTAGTAGTGAGATTTTCCTCCATTCGCCTCATTCTAGCCATTATCACACACCAAGATTTTGAACTCTACCAAATGGATTTCAAAACTACGTTTCTCAATGGAGGATTGGATGAGGAGATCTATATGGATCAGCCAGAGGGTTTCGTGGCTGGGGGAATGAACGCAGAGTTTGCAAACACAAACACTCCTTATACGGCTTGACACAGTCATCTAGGCAGTAGTATCTTCAATTCCATCGAGCCATTATAGACTTTTGCTTCGCGATGATCAAATAAGACCACTGTGTGTATGTTTGACACCATGGTAGGAGCTTTCTTATCTTGTTGGTGTACGTTGATGACATTTTGATAGCGGAGAATGATAGGGAGATAATTGTTGCCACTAAAGAGTGGCTTTCCTTCAATTTTGAGATGAAGGACGTGGGTGAGGAAGATTATGTGCTAGGTGTAAGATTCATAGGAAAGAGGCTTCTATGTTTGTCTTAGGAGACTTATATAAGGAAGGTGCTTGAGCACTTCAAAATGCACGATGTCAAACCCATTGGCACTACTGTCGAGAAAGATGCTTCATTGCATCTTGGTCTGTCTATAGACAAAGGAAGAGAAGGAACAGATGGCTCATGTTCCCTATGCTAGTGCTATACGAAGTCTAATATACGCTATGATGTATACTCAACCTAATATTACTTTCGCGGTTGGCTTAGTCAACCGTTACCACAATTACCCAAGGAAGACTCATTGGAAGATAGTGAAGCTTATTCTTAGATACGTACGTGGGATAGTAGATTACATGCTATGCTTCCAGTGAGTAGATTTGCAGCTACGAGGATACTGTGATGTGGAATGAGCAGGTGATCTAGACGGTCGAGAGTCAACGTTAGGATACACATTCTTGCTATGTGGCAAGGCCATATGTTGGAGTAGCAAGAAGCAAGTACGTGTCGCGTTGTCCACTATGGAGCCAGAGTACATATCTTGTTATGCAGTCGTCCAGGAGGCCGTATGGTGTCACGCCCCGAACCCGATAACCCGAATCCCTAGGTGGGATGGTACGGATCACGAGACGCGACCTTTGGGATCTATTTCTAGACCGCGGATCAGCAAAACAAAACCAAGATACATGATAGAATAAAGAACTTCATTCATCATAACAGAGTTCGCGGAAGCAATAAAGAAAAATAAACAAATCTATTGGCACTCAGCTGGGCCTTATTACATCGTTCCAAAATCCAATAACAAATAACTGAATAAATAAATAAATGGTTTAACAAAGTAAGGTGTAACATCAGGGTCTACTAAATAAATCTGGACCATCATAATATCCATGAAATCTACCTCCTCAGCCTCGAGCACGACCTACAACATCAATAAGTTGCTGAGCATAGAAAGCTCAGTGGAGATAACAACCAATGATAACAACAAGTCTTAAACCAAGGAAATCATAATAACGATAGAAATTCAAGCATGATTCAGTTATGAAATGAATATGATATGGATGTCATTCACATGCTTTATATGTTATGCTCAGACAAGGGAAGACAAATGATATGGATGTGATGCCTATGTTCTCTTGATTCATTAATTGTTCCCTTAAACTTCATAATAAACCATTCGGGATACCATCACCAGGAACAACAGGCTGTCCGGGAAACCATCACCAGTGACAACCTGAATGCCCCTTTCTCCGTTCCGGGCGCTAACCCATGGTGCGAAGGTCACCATATACTGATATTAACGAGTGTACGATACTCGGGGTCCAACTAACCCGTATAGGGCTTGTCAGGACACCTACCCTCATTTTGTAGGACTTTCAACCTAAAGGTATAGTCAACCTTGTTTTTCTCCACCTCCAGGGTACACTTAACAAATTCAAGTTAACAAAGTATGTTATGCGTTATTATATTAGGACCTTAGTGATAAAACCTAACAGACAACTATCCACGCACCCATACACGTCGATAATCTATTAGACACCATCACCGACATCCTACCGTCGATAAATCAAAACATCCTAGATCTAACCACCTAGGTACATCCCAAGGCACTGGAGTCTCAACCCCAATACTATCATCTTGGTTATAGGAAAGTAGGCAAGATCGACCCATGTCTCATGCAATACTATCAGAATTCTATAGATCTCAATAGTTCGACATAGCTCATATAGGTTAATTCGACCTTTCACTAAACCTAAACCGAGTCAAGTTTACTAATACTAATTCTTGGCCATGATTTAATATACAATTCTCGTGGTAGGAATCGGAAGCATCAAGCATAAGAGACCAATACTTGGAATCACAATCAACCCATAACCACCATACTAGCTCATGGCTCTCATATAGGTGCATAGCAACCATCTGGCATACATAGCCATCATGGGAATATATAGTCACACCTAGGTACATAACCATCATCTAAGGTATAAGTTCATCACATATGTATTTCCGGTCATCATAGGCCTTCCTAAGTCTTAAAAGAACCTCCCTAAGTCATACGGATCATAACCCATCATAAAAACACACACTGTTCACGAACCTGCACGGGTACTGTTTCTGTACAGATGCACTCGATAGCACTGAACTGTTTATAAAGTATCTTGCAGCTCCGATATCGTATTGAGGTGATATTGAGTGCGTTGGCAAGCAGACACAAACACCTATAATTGTTTCTATAATAGGTTTATCCAAATTCCAACGTCTTAGGGGTAAAAATCGAGTCGTAAGTTTACTGTTCTGGAATTTGTTTCTGTATGTCGCTCGATCGTAATCAGCGATCGATCGACATTCTGCAGAACAGTGTACTCTGTTCTGCTCTGTTCTACTGATTTCTCTTAGCTAGGGTCCTAACATTGTATCAGTCAAATATTTCAGAATAATTATCTATCTAATCATCCACATAAACTTCATGAAATCATTCAAAACCAAATTCATGCATCCAATACCAAGATCATATAGATTCTGAAATTTTTATAATGAATGAAAATACCAGTTGCAAATTTAAGTCTCTTGAATCCTACAACCACAACATGCATATAAATATGCAAGCAAGACTAATCATGTTCGTTCTAACATTAGTAGAATAAATCCTTAAAACTGGAACCACAAATCCATGACATACCAAATCGGAACATATACATTCAAACTAAAACTTGGAGCATCAAACATGTGCATATTGGTAACCGGTTGATCTACTTACTTTTAGATCTGAATGAGGCTAGCAATGCTTGATCTTCAGGTTACGATCCTCCTTTTCCTCTTCACTCTTCTTCACTGCAACACTAATCCAAAAACTGAAATCTCAATCTTCTTCTTCTTCCTTTCTTTCTTTATTTCTCTCACTTTTCTTTCACAGCACCCTCACCACAGTTGTGAGGGAGGATGAGGATCAATACCTCACCCCCTCAATTCTCTCCTTTTCTTAACGTGTGCGGCTGCCACCTCCACCCACACTTCCTTCGAATCCGTTCATGCAACAGTTGCGTGAATGATTCAAACAAATTCAACTTAATCACAAGACCTTACCCTTATTCAATTGTTATTCACACAAAAACTCCTAACCCATTAAATTAATTTAATTTAACTCCTTAGCATCTTAAACACAATATTATACACAAATGCACATAATAATTTACTTAATTAATTAAATAAAGGAGAAATCCTTTTTAAAGAGTTCAGGTCACTACATATGGTTGAGGTGATTCTTATAGGATCTTGGAGTCATAAGAGCCGGCGTAAGGCCGATCACCATTTGTAGTGATATTATGTCAGTATTGGCCTACACCAAGGACCCCAAATACCATGACATAACAAAACACATCGACATTCATTATCATTACATCAGAGACAGAGTTGCACTTAGAGACATGTCCTTTACACCTGTCCCTACTTAGAAGATGACATCGGATCCTATGAATTAACTTATATCTAGACGAGCGTTTAAGGTTCATGTCAAAGAGATAGGATTACGTAGATTGTCATTTGTGTTAGGTGGTACAGTTTTAATAACATTTTCTATGTAGACATCTCATATTACATTATATTTCATGCCTGAGAATTTAATAGAGTTTATCTGTTCATAAAGTATGAGATTGTGTATTACATGTTCACAGATTACCTCCATATTATGAGGATATAGATATGATATATCACCAGGCTAGTGCTCGACCTCTCTCGCAACGACCAGCCCTTGCACATGCATTGTGAAGACACTAAGAGGACTTGTGCTATCGAGGGCAGTTAGAGGACTCTATGAGTTCTATGTCACCCTAGGAGAGCCAGGATGAGATTCCTTAGGGAATCGAATATGACATGAAAAAGCCAGATGTGAGACCTTAATCTAATGGGGTTTGTCTGGGAATGTAGTTAGATCAAAGCTAAATGGCATGAAGCTTAAGGAAGACTATTTGACGTCACATTTAGAAAGATACGATTCCTAGAGATATGTGCTCATGTTTAAAATTATCATTAGATATTTCACATCTTTTACTCATTTGTATTTGATATATATATACACGTACACACACATATGTATATATATATATATATATGTACACACACATATACATATACATATATACATATGTAGATTTTGTGAATTATTCTAAATGAGCACATTAACATGAATCTAGTGGTTGAGTATAGAGATATGAGCTTGTGCTCATGAGGAATTAAAAATACTTAATCTGACGTGTCCAAATGAGTTTAGGGCATAGGCAAGACTTTTAAGAGTTTATCTCCATGTCAATTATATGCAACTTGATATAGAGTTGCTCGTATGTTTCTTTGTGCTCGTCGATCACACGCTCAATGACATGTATGATTAGCATCCATGATAAGAAGATCTGTATATGAGAGAGAGAGAGAGAGAGAGAGAGAGAGAGAGAGAGAGAGAGAGAGAGGCACACTTAGTGCCCATTATGAACGAGTAGGAGGTGTTGGATTTATGTTATTGATTGACCCGGCCGTTTGGGCTGACCTGGGTTCCCACTTAAAGCGACATCCATGCTTGGTGTGAGACCAAGTGTGACTTGGACTCTATCTCTTAGTTGGATTAGGAGAGAGTCCAAGATTGAGTTAAGTTGAGTAGAGTCTCCTATTGAGGAGACTCCTCGTCCTCTCTCCCGTAAGGTAATCCATGCCTTTGGCTATCTAAAGCCCTAAAGAATCTCCCTCTCTCATCTTCTCTTCTTCCTCTTGAGATCTGATGTTGCCACTTAGATTCCCATACCGAGGTCTGGTCGTTTTGAGTGTGGGAATATTGTATGTGGTTCTAGTAATCACATATTTCGACGTTGGACTTTTTTCCGATTCGAAAGAGATCTTCCACTACAAATCTGGATTGCCTACATCAAGATACGTGATCCGAATCATCTACAACCTTCAATATATGATATAAAATGTAGGAATATGGATGTATAATCTCATATAAAAACTGAACTGAACTGAACTACCCAAGCTTGTTAAGAAAATGAGCTTTTTTTACAGGCTCAAACTTGACTCGGGAGTCTAATTATAGAGCTCAAACTCGACTCGTTGACAGTATCTTTCATTAAAAAAGTGTTATATAGGTCTCTTGGGAGTAAAGTAAGAGTTGTAGAAATAATAATTTTGGTATAACATGAAAGACCACAAGGAAGAATCATGCATTTTCCTACAGTCTATTCCTGCATTCTATTAGTACGATAACCGGAGGTTGTGGGCTTCCTTTTTAAAGATTCTATGAAAGAATACTATCATCCCTACAACCAAGGGATGAGAGTTATATACATCATAATCAAGTACGAACTGACCCAACCTCTAGCTATTATTGTATGGTTTGCACCGATGTCTTGGTTTCTCATTATAGTCTTGATTGGATTGTAGATTCTGGAGCGAGTAGACACATAGCCAGAGAGCAAGATTGGTTCGTGGATTACAGACAGATACTAGCAGGGAGTCAGAAAGTATACATGGAGAACAGTACTAGCGTGGATGTGCTAGGGGTTGGCACTTACCTACTGAAGACGCGAGAGACCCGCGCACTAATGCTTCATGACGTACTCTATGCACCCACTATTCTCTGTAGTCTCATCTTAGTAGTAGAGTTACTTAGACTAGGTTTTTCTTTTATTTTCAGTAGATATTGTGTCTCCATTTCTTTAGAGTCGGTTTTGTATGGTAGGGGATTTCTTTATGATGGTCAATTTAAGCTTGATAATTATAATTCAAATGATGCAAATTTGGTTTCTAATTAGACTTCCCATTATGATGATGTTATTATTTTTGATTCATTGAGATGGCATGCTAGACTAGGCCTCATAGGGCTAAAGAAGATAAACAGATTGGCTAAAGCAGGTTTGCTATGATTGCATGCCAAGGTTTAGTTACTCGTTTGTGAACATTATTTGGCCGGTGAGTAATGTAGGAAACCATTTGGTAAGCCAGTGAGAACAAACATTCCTTTACAGTTAGTCCATTATGATATATGTGGACCAATCAATGTTGGGACCCTCTATGGAGAGTCCTATTTCATCACATTTATTGATGATTACATGCGATATTGTTATGTATACTTGATTTCCCACAAGTCGAAAGCATTAGATTCCTTGAGACGCTTTGTGGTGCAAGTCGAGAACCAATTGAATCAACATATGAAGTGTCTCTGTGCCGATAGAGGACGCGAGTATTTATCTGATATGTTTTTAGAGTTATGTAAAGAAAAGGGAATCCGTAGGCAATTGACGATCCCGAGCACACCTTAGCAGAATGGTGTAGAAGAGAGAAGGAACCATACCTTATTAGATATGGTAAGTTCGATGATGGAACATGCGTCCCTATCCATTAGTTTTGGGAGAGATGCGCTGATGATTGCAACCTACATCTTGAATCGTGTCCCTATGAAGTTAGTTCCTAGCACACTACACCAGTTGTGGATAGGCAGAGCACCTGTCCTGACTCACATGAGGCTATAGGAATCGACAGAGTATGTTCATGTGCCTTCCCACCAAAGAGGGAAGCTAGAACAAATAGCCATTAAGTGCATCTTTGTCAGAAAATTAGAGCACTCTAAAGGCTATGTCTTTGTTTGTGGACAGACCGATGGGGGTCTAACAGAAATTGAGTCACGTGATGTGGATTTTATCGAGGATGATTTCCTAAGTAGGAAAAAATCATGGATGAATCTAGAGCTCTTCGAGATTAATGAGCCAGAGTTAGGATTAGCAGAGATCACCCCATATCCAAACACCACTGAGAACGCCGGTTCTGAACAGGATCTTATGGATTCTACAGATGTTGTGGATAGTGAGAGTAGATTACTGCCCAGTGAGAGTGTCCAAGAGGACACAGATTTCAACAATCCCATGCGCAAAAGTAATCGTGGACAGATTCCTCATCATCGTTTTACGATTGAGGGTGAGTCATTCAATACTGCCACGCTCGATAATGATGAGCCTGGTTCATACCAGGAGTAGGGGTACAACTAGGTTCGGTTTGGTTCGGGATGACCTCAACCCAAGACCAAACCGAAATGTAATAACGCCAACCCAAAACCAAACCAAACCGAATAGGAAAACCCATAACCAAACCAAATTAAATTAAAATAACCGAAACCCAAACCGAATTGTTGTTTCGGTTCGGTTTGGTTCGGGTTACAGAGAGTTTGGCTTGGGTGTTTGAATGAAAGAATAGAGGAAGATAACAGGGTTCAGGTGTGGAAGAGGAGGTTGTTGCCGCAAAAGCAGTAGCAACAAAAGGGGTGCTTGGATACAGATGAGGGGAGGAAGTGAAGAGAGAGAGAGAGAGAGAGAGAGAAAGAGAGAGAGAGAGAGAGAGAAAGGGCGATGGTGTGAAGTTCGGTGATGTGTGGAGATGAAAGGAACTGATTGAGAGAGAATAGTGGAGAAGAAGAGCTGGGTTGGGTGGTGAATAGAATGGGGATAAGGTAGGTGATTCGATCGGGTTGAGGAAGAAGAAGAAAATGAAATGGAGTATAAGAAGAAGAAATGAAATGGAGGAGAGAAGAGGTTTACTGTGGAATGCTCGGATTTGAAAGGACGCCGAAGTTAGGATTTTGGATTGTTGGTCGCTGGATTAAGGAGGTCGGCAGGGAGAAGGAGAATGATTTCCTTTTTCTACTCATAGCTCTCTGCCTCTCTCAAGTTGGTCGAGTTTCTGATTCTCATTCATGAGTTTGTCTTATTGAATATGAGTCGTTGGATTAAAAATCATCAACGGCTCATATATTTCTATGAATCAAAAACTAATATACATGTTTTTTGTATCTTAAACAAGGTCTATAAATCTAAAACTAATATATGGTGTATAGAATATAGTATAATTTAAATTCGTTTTGGTTCGGTTCAATTCGGTTTGGGTTTGGGTTTCGGTTTGGTTCGGTTTAACCGAGGACTCAACCCAAAATCGAACCAAACTAATTCGGTTTGGATTTTTCTAAACCATAACCAAACCATTTGTCTACAATCCCGAACCAAAGTCGGTTTGGGTCGGTTCGGTTTCAGTTTAAACCGAACTAAGTTGCACCCCTAACCAGGCGGCGTTATCATCACTTGCTTCGCAGAAGTGGATAACTGCAATGCAAGATGAAATGACTTCCATGGAGAAAAACCAAGTCTATGAACTTGTTGATCTTCCTCATAGACGTAAGACCATTAAAACAAATTGGGCTCTAAAGGTCAAGCACAAGGAAGATGGAAGTGTAGAGAGATATAAGGCCTGTCTTATTGTCAAAATGTTATACCCAAAGAGGGGGTTATAAACTACGAGGAGACGTTCTCACCAGTAGTGAGATTTTTCTCCATTCGCCTCATTCTAGCTATTGTCACACACCAAGATTTGGAACTCTACCCAAATGGATTTCAAAACTTTGTTTCTTAGTGGAGGATTGGATGAGGAGATCTATGTGGATTAGCCAGAAGGTTTCATGGTCGAGGGGAATGAGCGCAGAGTTTGCAAACACAAGTGCTCCTTATACGGCATGACACAGTCATCCAAGCAGTAGTATCTTCAATTCCATCTAGCCATTATAGAGTTTTGCTTCACGATGATCGAGGAAGACCACTGTGTATATTCGACAACATGGTAGGAGCTTTCTTATCTTGTAATTGTACGTAGATGACATTTTGATAGTGGGGAATGACAGGGAGATAATTGTTGCGACTTTCCTTCAGTTTTGAGATGAAGGATATGGGTGTGGAAGATTACGTGCTAGGTGTTAAGATTCATAGGAATTGCGCTAAGAGGCTTCAATGTTTTTCCTAGGAGACTTATATAAGGAAGGTACTTGAGCACTTCAAAATGCACGATGCCAAACCCAGTGGCACTATTGTCGAGAAAGGTGCTTCATTGCATCTTGGTCTTTGTCTATAGACAAAGAAAGAGAAGGAACAGATGGCTTGTGTTCCCTATGCTAGTGCTATAGGAAGTCTAATTTACGCTATGATGTGTACTCAACCTAATATTACTTTCGCGGTTGGCTTAGTCAACTGTTACCACAATTACCCAAGGAAGATTCATTGGAAGATAGTGAAGCGTATTCTTAGATACGTACGTGGGACAGTAGATTACATGCTATGCATCCAGTGAGCAGATTTGTAGCTACGAGGATACTGTGATGTGGAATGAGCAGGTGATCTAGACGGTCGAGAGTCAACATTATGATACACATTCTTGCTAGGTGGCAAGGCCATATGTTAGAGTAGCAAGAAGCAAGTATGTTTCGCGTTGTCTACTATGGAGCCAGAGTACATATCTTGTTATGCAGCCGTCTAGGAGACCGTATGGTTGAGGTGATTCTTATAGGATCTTGGAGTCATAAGAGTCGGTGTAAAGCCGATCATCATCTGTAGTGATATTATGTCAGTATTGGCCTACACCAAGGTCCTCAAATACCAGGACATGACAAAACACATCGACATTCATTATCATTACATCAGAGACTGAGTTGCACTTAGAGACATGTCCCTTACACGTATCCCTACTTAGAAGATGACACCTGATCCCATGACTTAACCTATAGCTAGACAAGCTTTTAAGGTTCATGTCAAAGAAGTGGGATTGCGTAGATTGTCATTTGTGTTAGGTGGTACAATTTTATTTACATTTTATATGTAAACATCTCATATTACATTATATTTCATGCCTAAGAATTAATAGATCTTATCTTTTCATAAGGAATGGGATTGTCAATTACATGCAAAATTTATACACACATTACCTCCATATTATGAGGATATGGATTCGATATGTCACCAGGCTAGTGGTTGGCCTCTCTCACAACGACCAACCCTGACACATGCATTGTGAATATGATGAGACATTAAGAGGACTTTTGCTATTGGGGGCATTTACAGGACTCTATGGGTATATGTCGCCCTAGGAGAGCCAGGATGAGATTCCTTAGGGAATCGAATATTACATGAAAAAGCCAGATGTGAGTCCTTAATCAAGGTGCTTGAGAGTTGTGATTTGGATTAAGGAGCTCAGGTTAGATGCAGTGACCCTGTTCCTACCATTTAATTTAATTATTAAATGGTAGTTAATCCTAATTAAAGCCTTAGGATTTACTTGATATATAAGAGGGTTGGAATGGACCTATGTGTAAATATGATAAGTGAATGACTAATTGTGTTATTAATGTGAATTAGGGTAATGGGCTTGGACCCAACACAACACAACTAATTGGACACAAGGACTGGCCGAGTAAGCCTAATGGGCAAGGTAAGGGTATTATAGACTTTTCACAATATAATTTGAATTAGAGAGAGGGAGATAATGGGTTCTCCCACTAACACACATCCTTTCTTAGGAGAGAGAAAACTATTGTGTTTGATACGATCAAATGAAAGAGAAAGAAAGAGGAAAAAGACTATTACAGAAATTTGGTTTTGGAAGGAAGAAGAAGAAGGTAAAGAAGATTTGAGTGATCCGTGTTGCTGAAATCGACCTAGATCAGATCTACGTAAACGAGCTAGGGACTCCTGCGTTTCGATGGTAACTTCCTTTATGAATGTTTTCAATGCTATAGATATAGGAAGGGTTGTATGATCATGTATGTTCAGCATATTAGATCTAAGATCTAGAGAAAATAGTAGGAATAATGCTATGATGTTTGATTCAAATGATCTACTTGTGTTGCTGTGTTTACTATGTTATTATATGTTTTTATGAACCATGTTCATGTTCTTAGATCTGTGATTGATTATTGTTAACTACTTGTTTAGATCTATAGAAATAACTTAAGTTTGATGTGGTTGTTGGTTGGATCATATGAGTAGGATTTAGAGACTTATTTATGATCATCAAAACTTTAGAAATCACTAGGTTTGAGTAGAGGTATGAAGCCTGAGTTGAAAACTCAGAAATTGGCTTGATTTCCACGTTCTACAATAGTCTCGACAGCTAACGAGCAAGTACCAAAAACAGCAAAAACAGTGTACTCTCGGGACCTGCTACCGAGCTTTGGTAGTTGTGCTACCGAACTTCTCGATAGGAGTCTTGGCAGCTACTGAGTAGCTATTAAGGCCCATTTGACCTCAAATTTTATGGAGAGGTTCCCTATTGAGTTGTGCACATGCCTGCATAGTTGGTTTGTGTGCAAAAAGTCTAGAATTGGTCGAATCATAAAAAGAATAGGAGAAGGTCACTAATTCAGGATTTTCGTAATGATTCGAATGGAATATGAGGTGATATCAATTCAAAGGTTATGGATATATTCATAGGACCTAAAGATAGGCCTAATATGAGTAGAGATGGTTGCGTAGAACTTAGTTGGTCAATTGGTGCATTTGGCATCCAATGTTGACTTAGGTTTGACTTGATTGACTCTGTATGGCTTGTGCTTGAAATTGATAATGTTTGACTTGAATGATTGATTGAGGGTACTGCATGTATCCATGACTGTGTCTAATGTTTATGCCTGATTGACTTGATTTATGATGTGGATGGGTGAGCTTCCACCGTGAGTGAAAGTCCCTAAAGGCAAGGCATGGAAGGGTGATTCCACCATGGGTGAAAGTCCCTAAAGGAAATGTCTCATAAGGGTGATTACACTGTGGGTGAAAGTCCCCAAAGGAAGAGCTCGATTATGGGTGATCTTTCACCATGGGTGCAAGTCCCTAAATGGAATGTGAACTAAGGGTGTATTCCACCGTGAGTAAAAGTCTGTAAAGGAATATGACTGGTGTTTATACCATGCGTGCAAGTCCCTAAAAGGATGGTTGTATGGTCATATGATTGAATGAGCATGTGACTAGGCTAGGCCTGGTAACACCTTGTATTGTATTGCATTGCATTGCACTTCATTTCATTCCATGCTTGCATCATACTTTGCATTGCATTACATTTGGGTTTGAGTGACTGTGATGCATTATGACTTGCTTGATTGTGAATGTGATTGTGATTGTGGTTACTTGGCCGAAACATGGTGGGACCATATGGATAAGGGTGTGCTTCCACCGTGGGTGCGAGTCCCTAAAGGAATTATACAGAAGACTTCCTCCATGGGTGCAAGTCCCTAAAGAAAGATAATATACATGATATGTGATTAATGGTCGTAGCAAGGTGGGACCTTGTGATTGTTTAATTGGTTGTAGTAAGGTGGGACCTTGTGATTGTTTGTTGGTTCTAGCAAGGCAGGACCTTGTGATTGTTTGATTGGTTGTAGCAATGTAGGACCTTGTGATTGTTTGTTGGTTGTAGTAAGGTGGGACCTTGTGATTGTTTGATTGGTTGTAGCAAGGTGGGACCTTGTGATTATTTGTTGGTTGTAGCAAAGTGGGACCTTGTGATTGTTTGTTGGTTGTAGCAAGGTGGGACCTTGTAGTTGTTTGTTGGTTGTAGCATGGTGGGACCATGTGGTTTTGTTATGTGTTTGTTGGTCACAGCATAGTGGCACCATGTAATGTTTGCTTATGTGATTAATTGGTCGTAGCATGGTGGGACCATGTAGGGTTTTGTTTTGGAACATAGTTACACTATGTGACTACTGTGACTTTGTTGTGTCACATGGTGGGACCATGTGTACGCATGTATGTTTGTCTTAGTTTAGAACATGGTGGGACCATGTAGGATGTTCTTGAACATGGTGGGATTGTGTGATTAGCCTTAACATAGTGGGACTATGGAAATTGTGAATTATTGACTGGTTACGACTTGTTGGTGTATTGTTTTCATGTGAATAGTGATTTACATGATGATTATAATATTCATGTTAGTATACGAGATATAGTATGAACATGTTAATATTCATATGATTGTGCTAGTATATGTTGTGTGAAATGCATGAAATAAACCGTATTGTTTTACATACATAAAAGTTGGTGTTGTAGACTCGTAGGATTTCTCTACTAGGCTTCGGTTGATCCTTATCTCTACATGTCATCTACTCGTTTGAAGTGCCTGTCTGGAGACGTGATCCCTTTGGTTTTTAGTACTTGATTTTCATGATGGTGTACTAATAGTTCTTGATTACATTGGTTTGACCCTGTATGGGCAGTGAACTTGTAATAGAGATTACTTGGTTTGCTTTACCTTAATTTGATTATGAGTTGATAGCTCAACATGCTTGGTTGGGCTATGCTTTTAATTCTGATAGACTTCTGCTGGTATTTGTATTTGTTGACTCTGATTCAACCATATGAGGGTTGATATTGTGGCTGTTTATCCATATCCATGTGGTGAGTCCGAAGGTTAGTTCCTTGGAATCCTTGAGATTCCATATCTCGGATTTGGGGCACGCCATTAGACACATAGATTGCGATTAAACTAAGATCCATACATTGTTGGAGGTTGACATACTCTTGGTTGGTCCCAGAGCTTCACCGTAGCTTGTGTTGCATAGCACATGTGATATTAGCGATGTTTCCTTTTAGAGCAAGTGAATGGATCCCTATTCTTTTACTGTGTGAGATCAAGATGATCCTAAAGTGAATCAACTTATATCCTTATTACCATTGATCATGCTGTGAAGTTAGATTTGATGTCGCTACTCTATCTTACTTTCCTATGGCCATGCATCATATGGTCTAATGGAGGTTTTTCTAGGAAAGTAGATAGGTCAAAGCTAAATGGCATGAGACTTAAGGAAGACTATTTGAGATGACATTTAGAGAGACGATTCATAGAAATATGTGCTCATGATTTAAAATTATCATTTGATGTTTCACATCTTTTACTTATATGTATTTGATATATATATATATATATGTGTGTGTGTGTGTGTGTGTGTGTGTGTGTGTGTGTGTGTTGATTATGTGAATTATTCTAAATGAGCACATTAACATGAATCTAGTGGTTGAGTATAGAGATCTGAGCTTGTGCTCATGAGGAATTAAAAATACTCAATCCGATGTGGCCAAATCAGTTTGGGGCATAGGTGAGACTTTTGAGAGTTTATCTCCATGTCAATTATATGAAACTTAAAATAGAGTCACACATATGTTTCTTTGTGCTCGTCGGCCACACGCTCAACGACCTGTATGATTAGCATCCATGATAGGAAGATCTGTATATGAGAACAAGAGAGAGAGAGAGAGAGAGAGAGAGAGAGAGAGAGAGAGGCACACTTAGTGCCCATTATGATCGAGTGGGAGATGTTGGATTTATGTGATGGATTCACCTGGCCCATTTGGGCTGACCCGGGTCCCCACTTAAAGGGACATCCATGTTTGGTGTGAGACCAAGTGTAACTTGGACTTTATCTCTTAGTTGGATTACGAGAGAGTCCAAGATTGGGTTGAGTTGAGTTGAGTCTCCTATTGAGGAGACTCCTCCTCCTCCCTCCCTTAAGATAATTCATGTTTTTGGCTATCTAAAGCCCTAAAGAATCTCCCTCTCTCATCTTCTCTTCTTCCTCTTGAGATCTAATGTTGCTACTTAGATTCCCATACTGAGGTCTGATCGTTTTGTGTGTGGGAATATTGTATGTGGTTCTAGTAATCACATATTTCGACATTGGACGTTTTTATGATTCGAAAGAGATCTTCCGCTGCAGATCTGGATTTGTGTACATCGAGATACGTGATATGGATCATCTAGAACCTTCAATATATGATATAAAATGTTGGAATATGAATTTATAATCTCATATAAAAACCAAACTGAACTGAACTACCCAATCTCGTTAAGAAAATGAGCTTTTTTCTTCTGGCCCAAACTTGACAAACGAATCTAATTATAGAGCTCAAACTCGACTTGTTGACAGTATCTTTCGTTAGAACAAAGTGTTATATAGGTATCTTGGGAGTAAAATAAGAGTTGTAGAAATAATTTTGTTATAACATGAAGGACCACAAGGAAGAATCATGCATTTTCCTACAGTTAGTTCCTGCATTCTATTAGTACGATAACGGGAGGTTGTGGACTGCCTTTTTAGGATTATATGAAAGAATATTGTCATCCCTACAACCAAGGGATGAGAGTTATATACACCATAATCAAGAGTTGATGTGTACAATAGGAATCGTAGTAGAGGAATTGAACTCTTATAAATGTGTTCTTCTCTATCATTTTGTATCATTTGTTTTTTGGTATCTCCGTGCTTGTGATCAATTGACGACTCCTCGGGACACACCAAAATGAACCCCTAACCCTCTTCACCCCCACCCTTCTTTTGAGAGGATATTCTACCAAGGACCCAAAGATAGGAGGACTAACATTTTGCGGACGAGGATTTTCTGTGATCCGCATCTCTCTGAACCTCACAGGAGGTTGACATGTGTTCTAGGTAGACCCATAAAAGGGAAGGCTCCTACCTTAATTAAAATAAGAGTTGTGAGGAGTTCACACGCGGGTGACCTATATAGATCCCCCGCTTGATAACGTTATGACAAGTGGATTAGTGAAACTGGCAACCTTTTAGAGTTTTAGTCAAACTCAAAAATAAAAAGCGATGGAAATTAAGTTAAAGAAAAACAATTTAAAAATAAAATATAAATATTATAATCTTAAAATGATAATATTTAATTAAGGAAGGAGCCTTCCCTTTTATGGGTCTACCTAGAGGGGAAGATGAACCCTACACCCTAAAAGAGATGAACCTTAAAATCTAAATCTCCCAAAAAAATATACCCTAAGAGGAGAAGATGAATCCTAAACCCTAATAACTAAACCTTTAAAAAAAATTAAAACCCTAAAAGAAAAAGATGAACCCTAAAACCTTAAAATACTAAAATAAATAAATAAATAAAATCGACAACTATTATATTTTATGTTTTAATTATTTTATATTTTATATTATTATATAAAAAATTATCTTTTTAATTTAGATAAAAGTTTTTATCTTTAAAAAAGATTTTTTATCATAAAGAACAGTGTTTGATCATGTTTTTAGTTGAACCTATCGTTACATGACGATATTCTATTGTGAGAGACCTATTTAGGTCCGCGTGGGTGATGTTGTCATTTGTCTTAAAATAACAACAATTTTAAGTTCACCTTGTTTTTAGGGTTTTAAAAATGTAGATCAACCTTCTTAATGGGTCCCACCTTGGGGAAAGAGTGGTCTTAATTACCAAAGAGAATAAAAAAAAAAAAAAAAAAAAAAGAAGCAGCCTTGATTTTAGGGCATGTGCTTTACATTACGTGAGCCCTAAGAAACGGTCAGGACACAATTGAAGAATACAAAGTCTATAAACAACCCCACCTTCCCATCTAAAATATACCCACACTCAACTCGTCATACCCCACCAAGTCCCAACTCCCATTAAAAAAGTACTTTCCACATTTTTCTTTATTCTCTCTCTATATCTATAGTTTGACCGAAACGGTTACCATAAACATGCTTTCAACAAATATTTTCTGTGTCTCCTCTAAGTTGAGAAGATCTCCACATCATCTCAATTGAAAAGGAATTTAAGACAAGCACGCCTCATTGGAGGAAAGAGATTTTTATTGATTGCTTGTTAGAGAAAACTACATTAAATGATCCTTGCATTGCTTTCTAAAAGGGAAGTGATTACAAAAAAAAAAAAAAAAATTACTGAACACTAATAGCTGCAGAATTAGATAAAATTAAATAATTTAGATTTTTTATTTTTCTTTAAATAATTGTATTCATGATAGTCACAATTATTTTTAAATGAAAGTTGAACCGGATTAAACCGGACTGGCTTCCTCACAGGTTGGAGCTTTTAAAATATTGTGCAAAAATTTCTTTTATGGGCCTCATTTTATTGTTCCTTTAAATAACTCCATGCCCAGATGGAAGATGGAAAGAAAAAATTGAAAGAGGGAGATGATACTTAGCAAATGAGATGGGTCAATCAGAATTTAGAGAGGCAACTGTTGGATTTAACTTGGGTCGATCCGGTTAGTCCACTAGGATGGATCGACCTGAATCTTTCCCTTGGTTGGGATGTCCATATTAGGTCTTCGGTCTAGTGTGTTTGACTCTCTCCAATTAGTTAGGGGATAGAGTTTACCTGAATCTTTCCCTTGGTTGGGATGTCCATATTAGGTCTTGGGTCTAGTGTGTTTGACTCTCTCCAATTAGTTAGGAGATAGAGTTTTAGCTGCAGTTGAGTTAAGTCTTTTATAGATATAAGATTCTTCCTCCTTTTCCTCTAAGCTTCATACGATTGATTCAACCTTAGAGAATTTCTCTTCATCTCTTCTTCCTCCATTAGAGATCTGGTTTACTACAGATTTTCATACTTGAGATCTGGTCGATTGAGTGTGGACACTAGTATGTGTGGTTCTAATAATCACACATATCGATGTGGGACGACATCTAGTTCGATAGAGATATTCCACTACAAATTCGAGTTCGTGTACATCGAGGTACACTATCCGGTTCGTTTACAACCCTCATTGGTCTCAGATCCACTGTGATTCGTTTTCGTTGGACTGAGATATGTCGAGAAACGTTATCTAAGAAGCAACCTAGTTGTTGCTTTCATAAAACAACAAGTACAATTAATGCATAGTTGCATCGAGGATTATGAGACGTTTGTGCAACTATACATGAAGATCGTCATTGTTTTGGGGTAGTTATGATTGCTTTTTAACAACTAAACAATGATGGATTGTTGAGAATAAGAGTAGGTTTATATTAGATTAAAAATAAGATTTGAAAAAACCTAGATTCGTAGCCTTTGGTTAACTAAATTGGACTACTCAGTTAATCGAAGCAGGCCTTCGGCAGACCAAAGGCCAACCAAAGACTAGCCAAGAGTCGAATGAGGTTCTCAATCGATCGAAGGGGTATCGGTTAACTGAAGAAGCTGTTCAGTTAACTGAACAACCCAAAATAAATATACATAATAGGTTACTGTAATTGTAACCGAAATGGCTTCGATCGGTCGAAAGACCAACCGAAGCCCTCCTTGGTTAACCGAAGGAACCCCTCGATTAACCGAGGAAACTAGGATTGCACAGAGATGTCTACTGTAAATCGAACCGAAAAGAGTTCAGTCGGTCGAAGCACCAACCGAACCCTCCTCGATTAACCGAAGAGGACCCAAACGAAGGACCCAGAAAATCAAAATTATTTTCTTGTAATTCCAATTAAGTTTGTGACCTTTTTATATGACATGTTAGAGTATTGTGGCATGATTTAATTAAGTTATTTGTTTGCTTATATGGGATTAGCATGTGAATAAAATCCTAATTGAGATTAAATAATTTTTTAGATGGGTTTTACATATTAGGGATTAAAATTAATATTAAATTTTTATTGTATTAGTATTAAAATTAGTGTATTTTTTATCTCATAAATATGAAATTAATATTATTTTTTAGTCCTAGATAATGATGCAAAGTCAACAATGTATGTATATGAGATGTTAATTAAACGTGTAATTTAATTGTAGTGATATGACCGCTAAAAGTATAGTAGCTGACTTGAACAAGTGGGGGGGGGGGGGGAATTTGATGGTACGAACTATGACGTTTGGCATAGGAAAATCCAATATCTCTTTGACGAGCTTAAGGCCCTAGAGACTTTATTACATAGCCTAGCCGACCCCGATAAGGAAACCGCTACTCAACAGCGTACAAACAAGGAAGCCTATCAGGCTTGGGCCAAGAAGGATTGTTGTGCACGCTTTACCATGAAGTGTCTCCATACCGATAAAGGATGGGAGTATTTATCTAAATTTTTTTCTAGAATTATGTGAAGAAAAAGGAATCCGTAGACAATTGACGATCCTTGGCACACCTCAGCAGAATGGTGTTGTAGAGAGAAGTATTGTATCAATTAGCTTATTAGACATAGTGAAGTCGATGATGGCACATGCGTCCCTATCCATTAGATTTTGGGGAGACACACTGATGACTACAGCCTACATCTTGAACTATTTCCCTACAAAGTAAGTTCCTAGCACACCATACCAGTTATATATGGACAAACAGAGCTTTTGACCTAACTCACATGAGGCCATGGGGGTTGACAAGTTATGTTCATGTGCCTTCCAACTAGAGAAGGAAGCTAAACAAGAGAGTAGTTAAGTGCATCTTTATTAGATACTCAAAGTATTCTAAGGGCTACGACTTTGTCCATAAACAAACCGATGGGGGTCAAACATAGATTGAGTCACGTGATGTGGATTTCAGCAAAGATGATTTCTCAAGCAGGAAGAGATTATAGATGAATTTAGAGCTCTTCGAGATGAATCAGCCAGAGTTAGGATTAGCGGAGATCACCCCATATTCAAACACCATTGAGAACATTGGTTCTTAGTAGGATCCTATAGATTCTACGAATATTGTGGACAGTAAGAGTGGATTACTTCCCAGTGTGAGTGTCCCAGATGACACGAATTCCAGCAATCTCATGCATAGGAGTAGTCGTGGACAGATTCCTATTCGTCATTTTACAATTGAGTGTGAGTCGTCCATGACTGTCACGTTGGATGATGATGAGTCTGGTTCATAACAAGAAGCGTTATCATCACCTGTTTCGCAGCAGTGGTGACTATTATGCAAGATAAAATGACTTCCATAAAGAAGAACCAAGTCTGGGAACTTGTCGATCTTCTCCCTAGATGCAAGATCATTAGAAATAAGTGATTATAAAGGTCAAGCGCAAGGACTATGGAACCTGCCTCGTGGCGAAGGGTTACACCCAGAGAGAGCATTGACTACGAGGAGACGTTCTCACCAGTAGTGAGATTTGCTTCCATTTTTCTCATTCTAGCTATTGTTTCACAATTAGATTTAGAATTCTACCAGATAGATGTCAAAAAATGTGTTTCTCAATGAAGAATTGGATGAGGAAATCTATATGGATCAACCTGAAGGTTTCGTGGCCAAGGGACATGAGTGCAGAGTTTGCAGACTCAAACACTCCTTATATGGCCTCAAATAGTCATTCAGACAACGGTATCTTCAATTCCATCGAGCTACTTTAGAATTTGGTTTCACGATGATTGAGGAAAAGCACTGTGTATGTTAGACACCAAGGTAGGAGCTTTCTTATCTTGTCATTGTATGTTGATGACATATTGATAGCAGGTAATGACAAAGAGATGGTTGTCTCCACTAAAGAGTGGCTTTCCTTTTTCTAGATGAAGGATATGGGTGAGGCATATTTTGTACTTGATGTTAAGATTCACATGAATTGCGCTAAGTGACTTCTTTATTTGTCTCAACAAACTTACATAAGGTACTTGAGCGTTTTAGATTGTACGATGCTAAATCCATTGACACACCTGTCGAGAAGGGTGCTTTGTTGCATCTTGGTCTTTGTCCAGAGATAGAGGAATATAGGGAACATATAGTTCGTGTTCCCTATGCTAGTGTTATAGGTAGTCTGATGTACGCTATGATGTGTACTCAACCTGATATTAGTTTTGTGATTGAATTAGCAGTCGTTACCAAAGTAACCCAGGGGAGACTCCTTGGAAGGTAGTGAAACATATTCTTTGATAACTACGTGGAACAACAAATTACATACTTTGCTTTCAAGGAGCAGATTTGCAGCTATGAGGCTATAGCGATGTGGACTAGGCAGATGACCTAGACAATCGAATGTTGGCGTCAAGATACACTTTCTTGCTAGGTGGTGGGGCCATCTCTTGGAATAGCAAGAAGTATGTGTCGCGTTGTCCACCATGGAGTCAAGGTACATAGCTTATCGTGCAGCCGTCCAGAAAACCATATGGTTGAGGCGATTCTTATAGGATCTTGGAGTCTTTCGAGTAGGTTTAGGGTCAATCACCATCTATAGTGATAGCATGGCAGGGTCGGTCTATGCCAATGACCTCAAATGCCATAGTAGGACGAAACAAATCAACATTCGCTATCATTACATCAGAGATAGTACATGGCGACGTGTCTCTTTCACATATCCCTACTCATCATATGACGATTGATCCCATGACTAAACCTATAGTTAGACAAGCTTTTATGGTTCATGTCAAAGAGATGAGATTGTGTAAAATGTGATTTGTGTTAGCTGGTATAGTTTTTATTTATATTTGTTATGTAGACATCTCATATTATATTATATTTTATGCGTGAGAATTTAATAGAGTTTATGTTTTTATGAGGAATGGGATTGTGTATTACACGCATACTTTATACGCACATTACATTCATATTATGAGGATATGGATACGATATGTCACCAAGCTTGTAGTCGACTTTTCACACAGCGACCAATCCTGACGCATGCAACGTGAGCAGGATGAGACATTAAGAGGACTTGTGTCATCGGGGTCATTTAGAGGTCTCAATGAGTTATATATCGCCCTAGGTGAGCCAATATGAGATTCTTTAGGGAATCAAATTTTACCTGATAAAGCCGGATCTGAGACCCTAATCAAAGCGCTTGAGAGTTGTGACTTGGATTAAGGAGCCTAGGTTGGGCGCATTGCGACCAGACTAAGATACATATAGTGTTGGAGGTTGACATACTATTGACTGGACCCGGAGCTTTACCATAGCATGTGTTGCATATCACATGTGCTAGTAGCGACGTTACTTTTGGGAGCAAGTGAATGGGTCCCTATTTTCTTATTGTGTGAGATCAACTTATACCCTTATTTATCTTTGATAATGTCGTAAAGTTAGATCTAATGATCGCTACTCTAGCATACTTTCCAATGACTATGCATCATACGATCTAAAATGGGTTTGACTGAAAAAGCAGTTAGGTCGAAGCTAAATAGCATATGGCTTAGGAAAGACTATTTGGCATCACATTTGAAAAGATATGATTCATAGAGAAATGTGCTCGTAGTTTAAAATTATTATTCTGATATTTCACATTTTTTATTTATATGTATTTGATATATATGTAGATTTTATGAATTACTTTAAATGATCACATTATTATGAATCTAGTGGTTGAGTATAGAGATCTGAGCTTGAGCTCATAAGCGGTTAGAAATCTTCAATCCAACGTGGACAAATGCATCTAGGGCATAGGCAAGGCCTTTAAGAGTGCATCTTCATGTCAGTTTTATGGAACTTAATATGGAGTCGCATGTCCGTTACTTTGTGATCATCGGCCGCACACTCAACATTCTGTATGATTAGCATCCATGATGGAAAGGTCTGATGTATATGAGAGAGATGCACACTCCATACTCACTATGAACGAGTAGGAGATGTTGGATTTATTACTTGGATCAACCCGATTGGTCCACTAGGATGGGCCGACCCAATTACCCCTCTTGTTTGGGAAGCTCATACTAGGCCATGGGTCTAGTGTGTTTGACTCTCTCCTATTAGTTAGGAGATAGAGTCTTAGTTGGAGTTCTCCTCCCCCTTCCCTTTAAGCTTGATTGATTCAACCCTAGAGAATCTTTCTCTCTCTTATCTCTTCTTCTTTCATTAAAGATCTAGTTTGTTACGTATTTTCATACTTAATATTTGGTTGATTAAGTGTGGATACTATTATGTGTGATTTTAATAATCACATAGACCCACGCGGAACAACATCTGAATCGATAGAGATCTTTTGTTGGAAGAGTTTACAACCTTTACCAAATTCAAAGTTATGCCCACTGTTAACATGGTCTCAAAGGAAAAGCTTAGAATGCTTCTTGTTTATAATGGATATTGCTTACATGGATTGTGAATTTTTGACATGGATAAGGTGGGCCATCAAAAGGCAAAGGTAGGGAGATTTTACACAGATTCTAGACTTCTTGTTAGCACATTTTTTGTTTCTATCTCACATTATGCTAACGTGATTCACGCCAACTTTGTATTAACTTTCATTGATTCATAGTTTCAAATGTCAGGAATCATTATAAAGAATTTTCTGAGTGGACCTACCGTTCCTTTTCTTCTTCTTCTTCTTTTTTTATTTATTTATTTATTTATTTATTTATTTTTATTATTTTTTTTTTATTTTTAATGTAATTTGGGTAAAACGTGTCTATGAATAATTTTCTCTAACTTCAAGGCTACGTTTAGTTGCTTATGAAATATTTTTATATAAATAATTCTATTGAAGCACTTATTAATGACTGCAATAATTTACTTTTTTGAAAAGAAAAAAAAATGATGTTTGGTAAACACATGGTTAAGTGCTTTGCCAACTTAAGCTACATTTGGTGATGCTTAATTAATTACGTATTTATTTTTTTACTTTGAAGTTATCATAGCACTTTTTTAAGTTAATGGCATTGAAACAATAATTTCTTACCCATAAGCAAGAGTCCTTATCATTTATTAATTATGTGAGAAATAATTTTACTAAGGGCTAGAAAACTACTAATTTGAGACTAAGAATGATAAGTGACAAGAAAATCGAACACTTAAATGTAATTAAGAACACACCTGTTCAATGTTATCATTTTCATTTCTAGCTTAAAAAGGTCGTTTAATAAACTAAAAGTAAAAATAAAAACTTAATTAAACAATAACAATTATGAAGTACAGCCTAAAGGACATTGCAAAGGTCTTTGTGATCCGGATCGCAAGAAATCTCTTATTATTCGCCCCAAGGAATAGACACCTATCCATATTTAAAAATTCAAGAAATGGATCAATCTTAAGGAACTGACAAATAGTACAATTTGTAAACCCGCTTGAACAGGTGTCGATCTAATATGACAGATCACAAGAGATTTCCTGTAATCCGGATCAACAAAGATCCCCAATCCTCTATTTCCTTGGTTTCTTTTAAGGAAACGAGTTTCCAAGTCAGTAAGTTTGGTAAAGAGTTATATAATAATAATAATAATAATAACCGGAGATTTACCTAGTTTAAGAGCTTACATTACAAAGCCATATCGTGAGTTGCAGCAGATGCTAAAGTGTGCATCTACGCACATTATAGATGTTTGATGTGTTGACACATTCATACACGTTTACTATAAACGCAAACGTAATATAGGTAAATATGCGCTGAAGTTGATGATGCAATTTCTACTCTTTAGGCGATATGAGGCCATATCGTGAGAAGCGAAGGCTATAGGATTTTATGTATTGGGATTCCGCATGTTCATCTTGTGCTGTAGAGACAAACTCGAATGTAAGTTCAACACCCGAGGGTGAAAATATCATTTTATCTTTCGAGATTTATTTCTACAGTACATTGTGAGCACACGAGATCCCGAGTCAAAGCGAAAGTCACAATTTTGTCGTAGGCCTCAGCCTCGTGGTAATTAATGAGGCTGTTAGCTTTCTAAGCGTGGTTGATCGTATGAGCCGTAAAAGCCACTCGTTGTTCACGTGCACCTTGTGATTCTTGCACGTATCCAACTGACAGTCTGACACCAACTCAGCGCGTGATCTGTGCTCTGCAGCCTATTCAAGGTTATTTTGTTTTTTTTTTTAAAGCAAAATCTCGTTTATCTTGATTTAATGGTGGTTGTTATCATTATGGCTATTGTAATTTTTTAAAAGAGCCCCACAAGATTCATTTAGTGGATAAGAGATGTATTGATCGGTCATGTGTCGATGATATAGCTATTTTTGCATCGTGCACCAAAGTGACTAAATGAGATTGACGAGACAAGAAAATGTCGTGCCATTAGTCTGATATTGCTTAGTTGGCATTATTTGTCAAAGCATTCATGAGATTTCTACATTTTGAATATTTTGCTTCTCTCTCTCCTTCGCTTTAAGCAATACTTGATCTTCTCGAATCTTCCAACAATCATCTTAGAATGATGGATTTCAGACGTCCGATTGTTTAGAAGAATTAAAATTGATGTTAGAAATTATAATTTTAATTCTAATTTATTGATAATTAAAATTAATGTTAGGAATTATAATTTTAATTTTTATGATTGGATGTCAAAAGATAATTGAAATTTTTTTTTTTTGATGATCTTACGAGGAATGGGGATAAGTAAGGAAGATGAGAATTGTATAAAGATGGAGGTGATAATATTTGACCCGACCTACCAACCATCCCCGAAGTATCCAATATTTAACAGGATTAGGTTGATAAAAAATAAAAATTTCTCAATTGGGTCAACTGGATCTTACCTGAATAATAAAAGGTTTGGGTTGGCGGATTTTACATTATAAATCTGCCAACATGACCTACCCGAACCTGACCCATTGCTAGTTCTAGCAAAATCTGATCTGACCTGTCAGAGCCAACTCGATATTTCAACAAAGTCAGGTTAACAAAATTATTTTCTTAATTGGGTTGACTCAAACCTACCCAAATGATAAATGGATTGGGGTGGGTTGGTGGGTTTAAGTTATAAACCCGTTGACCCATTTGAACCCAAGTGTTTGATTTATTAAATAGAGAGGTTTAGATTGCCTATATTATAATACGGATCCTACACGAC